>JAFBJU010000255.1:28855-108676 GCA_016785305.1 Colistium nudipinnis | reverse complement strand
TGTTTGGATAACATTTATGAAAAAAAGAACAGTGCCCCATTGTTTTAGGAAAGCGATGCATCTTGTGTAGGGGTGAATGGGCTCAGTGTGAAGCACAAAGGAGAAGGTAGGAAAGGTTCTGGGGGAAAAGAAGTGAGGGTCACACCGAGGCCTTGTTCCAAACAGCAATATCTTTGCAGGGAAAAGAAACAACAACGCAGCCACTCTGTTGACAATGTGGAAGTGAAAAACAGAGCGCTCCAAAAACCCAAGGCCAAAAAACAAAAGTTGAACCTGGCTCTCCCGCAGGAGTAAATAGGACCGAGCTCCTGGGTTGCCTTGAAAATGAGCTCACAATCCTGGTATATGACATTATAATGAATAACAAAATCATTTTCACGATGTTATTAACCAGTGTTTTGTGTTTTGCCATCTTCCAGACTCGTTCATACCAGTGCACGCCAAACTATTCCACACCAATGCAACTGTGTGGATTTAAAAATGCATGATTGTTTTTGTTTTTTTTGGTCTGAATGGATACTAATGTAATGTTTGCTCCTTTTAACAACAACATATCACAAGCCTCGTTATTGCGTTTTTGTTTTTCATGCCGAAGCTGACAACTAGCACTGTCATGTTTTTTTTTTTCCTTCGTGGAATCTCTCTGTTTTTCTCCTCTGCACCGTGTATTCAGTCAAATATTAAGCAGCCCATTGTATTCGTAGTTGCTATGTCATTAACCCCATCACGCACTCAGCAAACAGGTTGCTTTTATTCCCCGCAGGTATTTGCTCGACAATCACATCTATCACGTGCAATTTAAAAAAAATCCCACCTACCCTTTGTTGTTATAAATTGAGCCGTAAGGTGCACTAGTTCAAAGATGAACACCACACCCCGCATCAACATGCCGACCACATGGGGCGGGAATAATGATCAAGAGAACAACAATGCCACTGTTCTTGGGGTGAGGTTCAGGTTGTCTTCGCCTTTGCGCCCCACTCCTCCTCCACCTCCTCCCCCCACCATCACAGGGCTCTTTGACATGCATTGATTCACTGGCTCCACTCATTCCATCTGTCAGCCTGTCACTGTCTTTCTCTGCCTGCTCTTCCTCTCCTCTCTCCGAGACGACTTCAGACGGGTCCTGTCGAGAGCTACATCCGTCCTCGAGGCGCGGCCATTGGAGAACTGAACGCAAAGTGCACGCACTTTCAAACCTTTGCCATGGTAGTGTTCCTCCCGATTGGCAATGGTATTCAAATTTTGTCCTCAGAATTCCTGGTCTGGTCCATAGTGGACATGCTCAAATTAAAGTGTGAACACACCCAAATGTGTCATGTGGTTTTTTTTTTAGATCCAATCACAGACCACAGTAGTAGTATTAAAAACCACCTAGCTGACCTGTAATTTCACTTTCTCTACACTTGTTATTACAGAAATGTATTTGTGACGATTTGTCAAATATGAATACATTGTTATTTGTATGAGTCAATTAGCATCTCCTGAATCAGCTGTCACATACACACTTACTGACACACGTACCAATCAACACGCTGACTACAGTCAGCCACAAACATCATCTCGTTTTTTGCATATAGAGCGGGGAAGTGAAATCCGATATCACAAGTGGTCACAGGAGACACATTAAGGACACATTTTAATGTCACTTGTAAACAGAGGGGACTTGGAGCCATCCACTTGTAATCAGATCTCTCGGGAAGGATGTTAATACCAGCGCCGACCTGGGCCATCGCAAATGGCCGTGTTAGGTCGGTGGATGCGCAATGAAAAAATAAGAAAAAAAAAAAGGAAAAAAAAGGAGAGAGGGAAACCATCAAGTTTGATTGCACCAAATCTGTCAGCCACCGTCATTATCTCGAGAAAGTTTCCCACAGTGAGCAGCTGGGAAATTGTCAAAACCCATCTTGTTGTGGATGCAAATGAACCCCTTTGAACTCCACTTTATGTACGTAGGTGTTTACGGCTGTCAATCACCATTAAGATTTGGAGAGTCTCGCGAAAAGTGCACCGAGTCACATTTCTCTCGTTGGATGCCGGGAAAGTGTACAAGGATTTTTGCCACATTTCCTTGAATCCAAAATGAGTATTATGATGATATTCTTCGTTCACTTCAGCTTCTTTGAAAGAACTCATAATAAAGTATTACATAAATGAAGACAAAAAAATTGAAACATTTTGACACTTTCAGTTCGTAATCTTACACCTTGGACAGAAATTCCACAATTTCTACTTGTATTTTAAAATGCTTTAAGATAAACACACGTCTAACTGTAATTGTTAAACCGTTAAACCGTTTCATTCAAATTCCAGTGTATAACTTGTCTTGTTGGATTGAATATTTCGTGCACATTGATTTTTCTGACATATTTATGACACTACACTCACAGAGGAGAAAAAAATGCTCGTTATACACCTACGCATATTATATCTCGTTAGTGCTTGTTTATGCCTGAATATGTGTTCTAGCAGACACAAAGCTCAGTTTTTTCATTTCTCTGCACAGTTAACACCATCTCGTCTGAATATATTTCTTGCATATGTGATACTCACGAATGCTAAAGCAAGCACCGATCGGTGCCGGTTTTCATCATCATGAATTCTTATGGCGGAAAATGTAGTTCCTGTAGTTTGGCTGACTCCTGTGTGGGAGACGGATGAGACGCACACTCCCTGATGTTTTGGTTGTGACACATTTGGAACGGAGGAGATGAGGAGATGGGTGACTTCTGAATTTGTAAATATTGGCAGTCAAAAAAAAAAAGGGTGCCCCAACTGTCAAGGTCAGGGAGTCAGAGAGATATAGCAAGAATGGATTTTTAAATTCAAAGGGCTAATACTATACTTGCCACCAGCATGGGTATGCTTAAATTGTGTATGTTCAAAAATGCAGTATTTACAAAAATAACTTGAGGAAGAAAGTCTGAGGTTGACCCAGGGGAGAGAAACAAGGAACATTCCATGCAGAATGTTTTTTTTTTCAAGTGGTAATTATAGCCTTCTGTGATTTGGGTGCATTGTTTCATTATGTTAGTTTACTACTGGTCTTCTCTCTGCGTGGTTAGTGCCTTATTTAAGTTTAGCAATTATAATAACACACTCTCTTATTCTCAAGTTTCAATACAATCCCATATATATATGATACCTACTTTAACCAGGACCATAGATCCTGGTTAAGGTACGGTCTGAAGTCGCCTATTATTGATCGAAATTTCGTAAAACTGTGAGTCACTGTTGGAATATATGTCAGTTGTCAAATATGTTTTTTTCTAGGCTGTGAAACAGAATAAGAGTAGTACAGTGGCTAATTACATAATTGTAACATATTACTATAGGATTGGAAACCAGTGCTGTCAGGAAATTCATTATCCACCGACATCAGCTCTGCACCCACTTTTAACAAAGTCATGTCGTGAACAGCACAGCTGATTTAGCACTGGATGTTCCCATAACTGTAATCGGTTAGAAGTATGGCTATGGGAACTTAGGCCTTAATTAGAGGGAAATGTTTCCTGTCTCGTCTTGTTTAATAAGCGGAATGTGAAGCTGGATCGGCCCAGCATCATTGCGCTAAAAATAAAAAGCGTTTTGTCAATACACTCAGGTAATGATCCAAGATGGCGGATGAAGTTTGTCTGCAGGAAAGGTCAGTTGTTGGTGAACTCTTCACTTCATTGCTTTGTTTGCCGTTGTTTTCCCACATATTGCCTCAAAACGTTACCTTTATTGTGCACGAGACGTGCAGATAATTAATTGTTTGCACATTTTATCAACACCTCAATTAGCTTTACCATCTACAAATTGCTGCACGAGCTATAATTCTCACGATTGAACCCGACACTTATTTAACCACTGATGATTTTACCTGCTCAGTTTTCACCGGTGACGCTGCAGCGCTGAGATTTCATTTTGGCTGGTCGTGTCATGCCATCGGAGCATGCCTTTTTTTTTTTTTACCAAGGATCCGCCTGTCAACTCCCGTCACAGCAGCTCTACCTTCATCACCTGGTTTTCAGCTGAGCTCCTTTTTTCTATCCACGTCATCAGCACAGACGAGCAGCAGTTGCGTGAAGAAATGAGCAAGGATGAGTAAGGCGGTGGCGAGGCGAGGAATTGCAGGTCAAAAACAAGCGGTCGCGGTTATTATGGGCCGCAGCGACAAGCAGCGGAGGGAGGAAAGGAACAAGTGAACAGGCATGGGCAGGAAGCAACAATGCATAACTCATTTTGTGAGCGAGTTGCATTGACATGCATTTCTTATTCATGTAATAAAACCTTCAGTGATTTAAATGCGACTTTAAGCGTTGAACGACAATGGGTGTGTTAAATTGGGAATCACAGTAAGAAGACACAAGCCACATGATTTTGTTTTTTATATGTTCCTGCCCAGGTACCACAGGTGGAAGGGAGCGACAGCGTACTCTGGCTCAACTTCTCCCCTCTCTCTATAATAACGTAAAGATCTCAATTAATCATAAAATAAGAACCTTATGGATGGATGGATATCCTGTGTAATTTTTTTTTTTTTTTTTTTCAGAGTGCACCAGTATGGGTTGTAATTTGAGACTTGCCTCTGCAACTGACAACATTGTGGTGAATAATTGGCGGAGTGCTCCTGTGACGGTGCATAATTGGACGAGATTTGGCCCGAAACAGAGATTTGGGGATATTCTGAAAATCTTAAAATGAATTCAGCAAAGATTGAAAAGAATTGGCCTATTGAAGTAATTACTGTAGCTTTTCAGCATTTTTCAGCTTTAAAATGGATTTGGATTGAAGATATTTAAGGAAAGAATCTGTTGGACACAAATGATATATAATAGAATATGCAGTAGTGTATGACATCTCTCATGTCAAACAAATGTAAAAGCTTTTGCTTATTTTCTCAGCAAAGGAAATATGAATGAAATTAAATGAAACACTGCAATTGCCTGAATGAATCCGTGTTATCACAAATGAACCCCTTCCCCAAAGGGTTAACTTCATAGGTGGGACATGACGTGGAACAATTCAAAATGTGTCGTAATTCCTCTGGTAAAAAAGGTGACACGCTATTTTAAACACAAAGCCTTGATAACACGTTGGAATTGAAGTCATGGAAAGGTTAATTCCTGATAAAAAAAACACAAAAAAAACTATTTGCGGCCTATTTTGTGAGTTGCATAAATCCAACGTTTGTCATCAGATAACACTGTGCTGTATATCACAGTGGGGTGTTCCCCCATTAGTCTGTGGAGTAATAGCCACCCCAGGAAATTGTTTCTTCGCCCCCTGACGTGTAACATAATTCTTTCAAATTTAAATCTCCTCTCACAATTCAGTAGATGGAGAAAGAAAGGGACGAGCATCTGAAGGAAACGCACCGGACCTGCTTGGGAATATTAAACAGATTATTCATAATGTGCAGGGGCCAGCGCACCTCGGTGAATAGAGAGCTATGGATTTGCCGGGGCTCTGTCTCTGGCATTTTAATCCAGTATGGGGATTTAGGCGGTAATCCACCTTCATTTCAAATAATTTGGCACATACTGTACTGCGTGTCCCTTCATATATATACGCCGCTCCAGAACACTGAGGGTGATGCATTTCATCCACGCATCCCTATTCTATTCCATTCTTCCCCGTATGATTAATTAATCAGCTTTTAATTCAATAAATCACTTAAGAGGTAACGTTGAACTGTCAAAAAAAAATGAAGTGAGGCTTAACGTTTTGGAGGCAGGTTTAATTTTCATCCGATACTGTAAATATATTAATATATTGAAAAGCTTGATTTTGTGTGCGTGTGACTTTCATCACTTTAACTCAAGTCGACGTGTTTTTTTTTTGTTTTTTTTCGTGGGTGCGATGCTCTGGGTGCCATCTCCTGCTGAGGGGAAAGTCAACGGTCAGGAGAAGCCACGACGGCAAAGTTTTCAAGAGGATTACTCGCAGACTTTGTCAAACAACCCGGGACAAGGAAATCACTTTCACTAATCCCGCTCTGTGATGTGCGCCCCCGCCAAATGTCCCTTTCATCAGCCATAATTGAACATTGAGCGGACCGCGATTGTGCTGCCGTCGTTTCCTCTGCATTCAGCCTTTTGACTTTCAAAGTGCCTTGTCTCCGCGCCCTGCCTCAGATTCTGGTAAACGTCCCGTCACTGCCCTAATGCTGTATCATTGGTGAGGCCCTGACATGCTGCATAAAATCGGCCATTTTAGCGTCTGTAAAAACACTTGATCACCTTTGTTTTTGATTTTGGGACAGCTGGATACAATTTGAAGTGTCACATTTGCAACCAATCCGCAGCTTGACAGACGCGGCCCTTCTTGCTATTGTGAAACTAGAAATGAACAACCACTGTTTGAGGAAGGTATTTCAATTCCTGACCATTTCTTGGATATAAAAATGAACCTTCATTGTGGGTGAAAACAGTGTATTTAACCAGGACTACGACTACCTCTAAATCCACTGTAGGTTGTTAGTAGCAAACTCCCGCGTTGTGTATTTAATCACAGCTGAATCCACTGACCTTGTGTTTCCCCGGTATTTCAATTTAACCTCGCGCAGCTCCATTCAGCAGCACCTGGATGAAAACAGACCCTCCACTTCAAAGTGCTCCGTTCCAAACCCAGTTTGTGAAATGTCAAAGTGGGCTTTGGGTATTGCTCATGCATTCACAAGGAAGGACAGGGTGTTAAAGTTTATACATTTGGGCTTGTTGTTGTGTCTTGTTTCCCCAGCAGTCCTCAGACCCTGGCATCTTCACACGTGATTTAGCCTGGGGCACTTTGCTTGCACGCACACACACACACACAAACACGCACACAGACACACACAGACACACACGCGCTGTTTTCCCCCTCTCTCTTTGTTTTCTGTGTCTGTCATTCTCTGTGCATGCTTGTGTGTGCGAGTGTGTGTGTGTGTGTGTGTGTGTGTGTGCGTGCGTGTCTCCTTCTCCCTCACCTCCTTTCTTCCCTGTTCAGCGTTCAGTTAGTGAGTCCCTCCAGTCTGTAGCAGACCACTTCCTTTGACACACACACACACACACACACGCAGCAAAAGCCTGTCTGTCAGCCCCAGCGCTGACAGGATGAGGCCAGGCTTACCCCAAAAGAAAAGCGTGTGTGTGTATGTGAGTAAATGGGAGAATGTGTGGTGTGAATACAGTCCTTCTTTGCACGCATGTATAAATGAAGGTGGCCCATGTATCGCTCAATGTCAAATCATTTCCACAGGCTTTTTTTGTGGGTCGTCGTTAAAACACCATCCGCATATGAACTATTCAAATCGTTGCCGTGATGGTTGTGGCATAACATTGAAAAATGACATGAAACATGTCATTATGTATAAATGAGTGATGGTCTTATAGTCACTACCACCAAATATTTCACAGCAAAACTGTTGTTTAAGGTTGCATTGTCCTGACGAGGTCTCCTGCATCCAGACCGGGGCAGCAGTCAGCACCCTGATCGTGAGCCATCAGTTGGATGAGCGAGGGTGAAATCCTCTTGTCGTATTTAGTTTTTTGTTTTTTTTCCAGCAGCCTGACACAGAAGCTCCTGCCCTATTTTATCCACTTACAAGAGGCTAAGAAGGCTCTTCGTGGTGATTCTTTTTTTTTGTTGGGGGTCCCAAAACAAATTTCATAAATGCCCGAATGACTAAAACATGTAGGTTCCCGTCTATCAGTTGTCAAGTGGTGTGAGTCATAGTTGGACGGACTGAGACTGTGGCACAACCGCAAAACAAACTGATTAACCCTCAGTTTCTGCAGTTTTTGTCATTTTAAATACCCTGTGGTTTCTCTTTTTGTCATCACAAGATATAATAATAATAATCTTTAATCGTAATGATCCCTCATGATAAAAAAAATAACTAAAACAATCGACAGTTATAGACTGTGAGATTTACAAACATTGAATACAAGCTTTTTCGTTTTAAAAGTTGCAGTGCAATAAAGAAGAATGCAGACGATGAACCAATTATTTATAATATAGAAAAAATGCATTAAGCACTGACAGTCCGCCATGAGCTGGGTTTTTTTTCCAGTTTCTCTTAAAACAGCCATCACATTTACTATCCTCACTTACAATTTATGAATATGCAATAGGAAGTCATATTAGTGAAGGACAGAGAGGATTTACAAATGAATCACAAGGTGATTGTCTACTTCCGTTGCACGTTTACGACAAAATGCTTGAGAAAGGAGGCGAGCCTGGACAAATTGCCTGCGCGACTTTGCCGTTTCTTTTTCAAGGGCGTTCACCCCCCCACCCTTTCCCATCCTTATCTCCTCGCCTCTGTGGGCTTGACTGGTGCAACGGAACAAAAACATTGACACCTTGTTTCAACAAATGAGAAATGACAAATGCATAAATCATTCAGGCTCTGCCGGGTAGGGAGATTTCCGTCTGACACAGTCTCAAGCTGTTTGATGCTCCACTGATGAAAAAAAAAAAAAAATCCACGGAAGGCTCATAGCAGCGCGGTGATGGTGCGGAAATGGCCGCTGTGGTCGCCCAGACCCCAAACCTACATCGTCGGGAGAGCGGTGATGATGTAAGATGCCGATGTTGCACACTCCTGCACGTTTACAAAAGTTAGACAGTATCACACTTGAGGACACAATTGGTGGATATGTTTAAAACAAAAAAAGGATTAAATCAATGCACCAATGTATAGATAAAAGAAAAGAAAAAGCTTGATCATTTAATTCTAGCATTACAGCCTCATTGTGACTATATTGTTACCGATATTGTGCTTGACCTCGATAGTGAAAGACTAGTTTCCATGTCAGAGGTTAGTATTCCTCTGTGAAACCAAACAATAAGTGAGATTTCCAGAGAGAGTTTATTATTGAATTAAGATATATATATATATATACACACACACACATACTGGTGCAGCAGCTATGATATTGAAAACACAAAGCCCAAGTGTTCCAGTATTTACTCGTTGCTCATTTAAAAAAAAGAAATATACAGCCAATATTTTTTGCCAAACATAAAAATACACTGTATAACTGGTCCATATATCTTCCGGTATGAGCTTGCTAGTCAGGCATGTAGGGAACGCAATTACAGTAAAATATCACTCGCTTGCATTTCTTCAAAAGTTACTGTATTTCCCACCCAGACAAACATTCCACTGATGCTCAAATTTATCTTTAAGCCCATCCAATTATCTATTTAGCCAAACGTATAAATACTCGTGTTGTGTGCCAAGAGTGCTTATGGGGATGCCTTACACACAAATTAAATTGGCTCCCATAAACAATTTAGCAGCCATTAGAGCATCTCAAGAAATGATTCACTTAATGAGGAGGCGGGATGGGAATGTTGAGACGAGGAGACAGGGGGGTTGTAAGGAAATGCGCGGCATCCAGTGACATTGTGAAATAGACAATTAAATGTTGGCACGCTAAACTGCTGCGCACGATCGCGATGGCTTGTTTGAAATCAATATAACGAGCTACACGTGGAGTGTTGTACCAGTTATTTTATGGAAACAGATGGGAGGAGGAAAAAAAAACCCGTCCTCCTTATGCTGTTTGTGAATGAGGGTTTTAAAAGGAGAACCGGGGGGAGCGAGAGCAGAGTGTATCCCAGCGGTGTTACACGGTGGGCCTCTACCTGTCACTGGCGTCTTGTTGAAGTGGGTTCCTGACGCCTCCAGAAGGGTAAACAGTGAAGGAACCTGTGTAGCAGCTGTCCCTCAATTATGATGATGGATTTGTCCACCCGCTAACCTGCGGTTGTATCTCTGCAACGCAGAATATATATTTGGAAGAAAATAAAAACTCACAGAAATAAACAGTCTGAAGGGGAGGAAGTACTCGGGGCCCTTAAAAATAAATCAATAGAACGAGCCAGAAGAAACTCAGTTTTAATTCAAAGTGCTGCGTTAAAACTCATACTTCAGTAAGTATACATATATCGTTTTAACTAATGTGATTCATTACTTTTTTGATGTGAGTTTTAACGTCATTTGAAGTTGATAGCTATGGGTTTTTTTTATATCGACACTGACATTGACAACAGTTAGGAAAATGGCTGTTTAAACGGGAACTTCGAGGTAAAATGAATATATACTTAGTTTCGCGTTTAAGTTTAATTTCAGCTGTGAAATGAATGTTGTGGAGATTAAGTATAACATCGTATTAAATAGAAGTACTTAGACTTCAATACATAGTTACTTTCCACCCCCGAACACTGTAGAAACTCAATGTAATATTTGGCGTATTATGCAATAAATGGGAAAGAAATTCTTATGTTAGAATGGGATTGTTTCCTTTTTATTCAGGAAGAGTCAGCAGAACAGGACGTTTTTCTTTTTTTTGGTTTTGAACTTCTTCCAAACATACCTTGAAGAAGGAAACTTTGACCACGTCATATCTTATTCACGATCAAGTGAGGACTCGTGTTTTGACTCCTAACTTCAAAGCATCTGCATTCTATTTCATGTCGGCATGTCAAAGTCCCTTCCCGCGATGATGGAAGGGGCAACAGATTGACTGTGGGTGCGGCAGCACACACAATGCCACCTGTCCCTGAAATCCTGTTCCACGCATTAGCTTTGTCTTTTCTATCCGGCGTGACCAGCTCTCCTTTTTTCTCCTTAGCTGCTCTCTCATCTGCACCGATACCGAGGGACTGTCGACATGAAAGACACGTCCACTTCGACCTTTCATCGCAATGACATCATCTTTTCCCCCCCAGACTCTACCTGAGTATTGTTTGGAATCCTGCATATTAGAAAGAAGAAACAAATCCTATGTGCAATTCCTGAATTTAATCTTGGTTTAGACATGAGGGTTTGGGATATCACCGGGTAATCTAAAGCTGCTTCAATCTCCACCAAGAACAGCTGCCTCTGACAGTCCAGGGTGTTTGTTTCTGTACTTTCAAATTAAGATTTTATTTTGATTGCAAATGCGTCTCATTGTGCTGGGTGTTTTCATTTTGCATGTCCACATTGTCATATTCCTGAACCCAGATTAAATCTGAAAGGGGAAATTCTGCTTGATTAAAACTATTTTATTACCTTCCTTGCTTTATATTTATTCTTTTCAATTATTTTATCAAAAAATCAGCCTTATCTGTAACCAATCTTGTCTCTGGGCTGTGGAGTCAACGATTTCATTCAACATGGGCTTCGTTGTCGAATATCTAAAGGTCTCTGGATTATTATTTTTCAATATTTTTTTTTTTTTGCAGCTCCATTTACCATGCAGACAAATTATTTGCACATTTGCACGTCAGTGTATAAATGGTCGCTTTTGGCAACTCGGAGGAATATTTGCTTTTGATGATGATGTGCGAAGTAGCCAGATAAAGTTAAAGATAAAGTTATATTTAATAGAGGTAACTGCTAATGGCTAGGTTTATTTAAGTAATAGTTACATATCCCCATATATCGTACAATGACAATATCATTGGTCACTATGACAATTTTTTTTTTGCACAGAACGATGGCTCTGCATTTTTACCAATATCTTTTACATTGGATATTTCATCATGGTCAGTATAAAGGAAGAAGATAGACTTCAGCTAATGCTACATTATCCTTTAAATAATCATACTTTTATTATCAACATGAATACAGAGTATATTCTATTGAGGCTGCATTGTGGGTGTTGACTGCAGCTTCCCTCAGTATCAGTTTCACTACAAAACAGGATTTTTTTTTTTTTCCTACCAGATGGTTATCGTCACTCTGCAGTTCCTCTTATCTGGATCCTGATAAAAAAAAACAAAAAAAACTGTAGGAACTGTGTACTGGTAAGGTAAGAAACCTATGGGCAGTGAAATCTGATAATCCGTTTGATCTCTTTTACGTGCTTCAGAAAAAGTGTGTTTGCGAGTTCGTCATTAGAAGGATTCGCATCTTGTAAATGTGATTTCCTTTCCATTTCCACATATCGATGAGAAACTCTGGAACCGCTGCACTGATTTTGAACAGAATCTTCCCCTTTATTTATTGGAGGATAAATGTTTCCCAGTACTTTTGTTCCCCAGAGACTGGGAGACATCTTCAAAAGAACACCTGCCCTTATCAGTGTGCTTGACCTATTTCCCCGGCTTCTTTGCTCCGTGCCTCCCACTGGACAGCTCGGGCTACAGAGGACAGATAATCCCATTGACACAGGCAGAGACGGATGCAGTACACCTGTGATCTGGTTATCTTGTTCCATCTCCAAAGGTGGATAAGGCTGCTAGCAAAACTGCTAGGTTTTCAGACCACTGAGGAAAGTTCAGCGAGGCGGACATTAAACTGGTTATTAGGGAATACGATCCCATACCTGGGTGTGCACTGATGTAATGTCGCTTGGAAAGCAACAGAAATACAGTTGAAGGTAAAAAGAAAAATGCGGCAAGCACGTATTGGGATCGTTGACCTTAATTATTCGCCGCTCGTGCAACGCGGATCATTGTATTTATTTTATTTTATGGTACGACTCATTGGAGGGCTGCACAAAGCAGCGCGCCAGCCTGACTGCATAGGGCTGTGCTGTATTTTTAACACAAAGATTAGACACGGAAATATGAAGGTACCTCGAGCACGGTCAATAAAGTGAAACGGCTGAACATAAACTACTGAACGAGGACGGGCGTCTCCGGGGAGGTGCCGCTGAGTCTTCCCGTGCCGCGGCCAAGCCACGGGGGAGCTTCTGCCGCTCTGTGACATACGTGAGCCGCGTTCATGGCCGAGCTTCAAGGTTTTTGGCTCCTTATTTTTTCAAAAGCATAATGTGCACTTTGTTTTATCGCAGAGGTGCAACCCAATCCGCGTGGCGCGCCGTCCACTCATTCAATTAATTGATTTTGCTGTCATCAGCCACTCTCTGCCGCGCGCTCCCTCAGATCCTGTGCAGTCTCTCTTCCCCTCCGGCCCTCTCTGCGGGCTCTTGATGGCAGCTGAACGGTCATAGTGAAGCCCAGCAGGTATTTAGGCTTTCAGCGGCTCAGGGTAATGTGCATCAAGTGCACGGAGCTAAGAATTGTAGCTACTCAGGCCTCCCTAATTCATTTAGCCGGGGCCCGAGGAGGCTGTGCACTGGATCTGCAGAATCCATCAGCTTCAGACGGGGCAGAGCAGTGCACAACAAACTGTCTCCAAGAAGTCCAGATGAGTATGTGGAAGAGTTTTTAATCCTCAGGCAGATTAAATGAGGACTGATGAGATAGTCTGACTTATTGTTAACGGTGCACCACGACAACAACAATAACAAAAGGCGGGAGTGGTGATTATTCTCAGTCGTAGCTGGTTTTTGGTGCTTTTTCTGACGGTTCATTTTTCTCTGCTACACTGGAACTGGTTGACACTTGGTTCTGTGTGTTGTGCAGGAGATGCTCATCATTCTTGCCAAGGAAACCAGGGCAACCACCTTCTGACAACTCCCTCGACTCCCCCTCGGCTCATGGAGTCAGGCAGCGAACGCACGCACGCATGCACACCGGCATCCGCCAACACGTACTGTAGGTGGTGATAGAAAACTAAGAAGACGAACCCATTCGTACCAGGTGAGCCGAACAATCACGCGCCTAGAGGGACTCTGGCTGGAGGATGGATAGGGAGTAGCAGGCGAGACACAGGCGGACGCACTCTGAGAGCAATCCTTGGGTTACTGTATGTTGTTATTAACCACGCAATCCCATTCGCTTTAAGGAAAATGCCTCTCTGCCAATGTGACAAAAAGGACTCTGTGCCATTTCAAATGCTGCAACTGTTGAAGTTTTTTTTTTTTTTTTTTGTGAATATATATTACACAGTCAACCCCGTTCATCTCCCGACTTCTAGCACGGGGGAGTTTATTAAAAATGGATTCGCGGCTTGTCTAGCCAGATGTATAGCCAGATGTATTTGCTCGGTGTTAAAAGAGAGTGTCACCTGCAGGGAGCTTTTTTCCTGCGCGCGCGCGCACTCTCTCTCTCTCTCTCTCTCTCTCTCTCTCTCTCTCTCTCTCTCTCTCTCTCTCTCTCTCTCTCCCATCTCACGTGGCGCGGGGAGGTATCGAGGCCCTGCCGTTGACCGAGGCGCCCCAGCGCGAGCCAGCTGCGGCGAGGACGTCGGCGGCGGCCGAGAGTTATGACAGTGTTCACTCCGGATGTTTTGCGTCCGAGTGGATCAGAGCAGATGCCTGTCTCTCTCACGTCACAGTCCGTCAGCGCCGTCAGAGGGTGGGATGAGGGTGCATGTTGGATGCTCACTTTACAGCCCGGCGATGGCCTGTGACATCCTGTTAAACTTTCAACTATATCTGTTTTTGCTGTTCTTCTTGCGGGGCCGAGCTTTATGTTTTTGCTGTGGACCTGTTGTCTATTTCTCCTGTCTCAGACAAATCCACCCGGACTCAACTCATCTCTCATTCGTTAAATTGACGCTGGAGTCTCTCTTTACCTTTTCTTCCAAAACCTGGCTGTCAGGTTTGATGACCTGAACTAGTCACGCCGGACCTGAGGCCTGACTCAGCATGCCTCCCAACTCCTGGTACAGACTCGGGCTGTGACACGTAGATCTGGGTTTTCTAGATCTGCACGCTGACCGGTTCCAAGGGGCGTGGCCTGGCGTTGCCGTCCATAATATGCCTAACTGGATAATATGTACAGTTCTTTCTCTCTCTCTCTCTCTCTCTCTCTCTCTCTCTCTCTCTCTCTCTCTCTCTCTCTCTCTCTCTCTCTCTCTCTCTCTCTCTCTCTCTCTCTCTCCCACCTCGCGTGGCGCGGGGAGGTATCGAGGCCCTGCCGTTGACCGATGCGCCCCAGCGCGAGCCAGCTGCGGCGAGGACGGCGGCGGCGGCCGAGAGTTATGACAGTGTTCACTCCGGATGTTTTGCGTCCGAGTGGAGCGGATCAGAGCCTGTCACAGTCACGTCACAGTCCGTCAGCGCCGTCAGAGGGTGGGATGAGGGTGCATGTTGGATGCTCACTTTACAGCCCGGCGATGGCCTGTGATATCCTGTTAAACTTTCAACTATATCTGTTTTTGCTGTTCTTCTTGCGGGGCCGAGCTTTATGTTTTTGCTGTGGACCTGTTGTCTATTTCTCCTGTCTCAGACAAATCCACCCGGACTCAACTCATCTCTCATTCGTTAAATTGACGCTGGAGTCTCTCTTTACCTTTTCTTCCAAAACCTGGCTGTCAGGTTTGATGACCTGAACTAGTCACGCCGGACCTGAGGCCTGACTCAGCATGCCTCCCAACTCCTGGTACAGACTCGGGCTGTGACACGTAGATCTGGGTTTTCTAGATCTGCACGCTGACCGGTTCCAAGGGGCGTGGCCTGGCGTTGCCGTCCATAATATGCCTAACTGGATAATATGTACAGTTCTTTCAGCTTCTTTACCTCCTACTGCACTGAAGTGTACCAAAGTAAAGTGTTTAGTGTGCCAAAGCAAATGATCCTGTTTGTGTGTTATTCAATATGGACGTACTTATAAAACCACTTCTGGCTTGGGGCTACGATTGAGGACGTTCATTGCAATTTAAACACTGTTACCCAGTTTCACGCATCATTACCTGCCGTCTTTTTTTTTCCCCCCGTTTTTGATTAAGTTTAACCATCTAAGACTTCATCTGTAGCCTCACCTCTCCTCTCCTCTCCTCTCATCTAAGACTTCATCTGTAGCCTTACCTCTCCTCTCCTCTCCTCTCCTCTCCTCTCCTCTCCTCTCCTCTCCTCTCCTCTCCAAAGAGGAGCCAGAAGGTAAATCACAAAGTTACACGGAGAAATCCCACCGAGCAGCTGCCCAACTTTCAGCTACTAACAATAGATGCATTGAATTAGTGCACGCTAGGGGAAAGCCAGAACAAGTCATTTGGGTAAAAGGACCTTCTAATAATCTCATTAAACCCGGGGAGACATGCACGGGGACCATTATCCACAATTCCTTTCTCCACATTAGAGGCATTTATTACTTTAGCCAGTGCCGGTGCTTTTCTCATCAGCACCTTGATTGGGATTCTGCCTCGGTGGCCGGCGGCTGCGCATCGGTCGGAGAGAGAGCTCCCATCAACACTCAGCTGAAGTGAAATCTCAGGCTGACGCCGTTTCCCCCGGCGACTGGGCGACATGGCTAATGGCCTCGCTCGGGGCCTGCCCGGACGCAGCTTGTCGATACAATTCTCTTCCGCTTTTCCCCCCGCTTGCCGGTTCCAATCTGAAGCCAATTCATGAACCGAGATGGTTGTGTACCATTCCCGCGAGGTCACCGCCCGCCTTTCGCATAACACTTAGCCCCAGTTTTCCCCTCCACGTCCCCTCTGGTCCTCTCGCTCCGCTGAGCCTCTGCTCATTGTGACAGGATGTACAGTGCACTGCGTTACAGTCTATCAACGTCCTCTCACTGGAGGCCTTTATGTCTAAGAAAGTGGCGAAAGAATTGCCGCTGTGAGTCAACGAAGACGGCTGAACCACCACTTCAGGATATGTTTAATACAAAGGGTGACACATGTGAACACTGTTTTCAGGATGTGCTATAAACTCACAGTGAAATGAAAAAAAAAACTATCAATTTCAACAAACAATGTTTAATTGCCTATTTTGTGCTCACGCATTTATTCTATTTTATAAACATAAATTAAATGTTATATCCGTCTAATTAGGTTTCACTCTTGGGATCAAGTATTGTGTTTCACTTTCTTGAAAATGATTTTCATATGAGGTTTGTGCAGGTAAATCTATGTTTTATACAGTTAACAGATTTAAAGGGTGGTTTTGTTGAAAGCAAACAGGGCTCTGGCTTTCATGAATTTGAATTTATAATAAATAATTGCATTAAAGATGTACACATTTGACTGTCGCAAATGCAGATCCGTGTAAAGTCATAATAATAAAGCACAGAAGAAGGCTAAGCCACCTCAAGAACTGCATGGAAGAAAAAAATAAAAAATAAAATAGCGCTCATCTCAGAGTGGCTCAGCCTCTGATCCGCCAAAAACATAATCAAAACAAAAACTTTGTAAGCTGCCACGAGTCGGGAGCTGAACAGCAGGAGGCTGTCAGGCAGCCCGGCTGAGGGGGGTTATGGTTTCCACTCACCCAGTCCAAGTGCATATTCATTCACGGCGCTCCGCTCTGGTTCAGCGCTGAACTGTTCAACTGTGTCTCAAGGGTGAGCATCAGACAGGCACAATTTCAAGGCCATGCACTGTTGCTCTCATTGCTATTCAGGGCCACCTTTACCTGTTGAGCTGACAAAAGACAGAGTGAACAGGTGAGACAGCAAAAGGCGTTTGATCAATTTATACAACGAGGGACTTATTTGATATTTCGTATCGGAGGGCCTAAAATAATGGTCCGCCGGTTTTGACGGCAAAATCGAAAATGTATTGGGACAAGATAACCTTTTTTCAGGGGGTCGGATATGACAGTGTGCATTGGGAAGAAGAAGAGAGAAGAAATCCAAGTGGGGCGGGCTGCCAGTTCATGGCAAGGCTAAGCGCACAAACACACACACACACACAAACGTGTTCACACCTATGTGCGATATAGACATTTCCAAATCAATTTGGAAAGTGGATGAACACCAGAAGATACAGTGAAAACACACACACACTCACACAAATAGACAGTTGCTGTTTGTGTAATCCTGACTCCGGTGGAGTCCTGTCGTGTTTCCCTGCTTGTTCATCATCTTCTGGAAATGAACATGTTTCTCCAAAAATGTGTTTTTTATTTGAGATTTACATTTGCGTTGCGCTTTTCCCAGGGAACGTCTTGCCTATTACATCTATGTCTAATAGAGTTATATATAATACACTTCCATCCCTGGTCCACAGGTCTTCTCCACATCGCCCTGGTTCAGGCAGAAAACGCAACCCAGGGGTCCCAGCTGCCAAACAGTGGGTGGGGGCGAGTGTGACAAACAATCTGTCTGAGTCTCACACGCACACACAGACACGCAAACACACACGGAGCAGGTCTGCTCTTGGTGTCGACATCACGAGTGTCATAGGTACATATCGCATGACACAAATGTGCTGGGATTAAATGCTGTGTGCAACTGCATGCCATTCCGGCCCTGCAAAGTTTTTAGGAAACACGTTATTCAGCCTTGAAATAAATACACACCGTGTCTTGAAATGGAACTTGCGGAGCATGGTGAAAACGGTGTATTTTGTTTCCTTTAATATGTTTGAAATCCTCGTGTGAGATGTGCAGAGCCTCCTGCACACAGCAGCGCGGCAGCCTATTAATATCGCCCGCAGGCAAATCCTTCATCCGTCTCATCTGTCTCGTCTTTCTGTGGAACAATGTCATTTATGATGCAGGAATCCAACTATGGGAGGCAGAGTCTTGTCGGGGGCAATGAGCTTTAATGACCCCCTGACCCCGCCGCCGATTTTTCAATGCCCGCGTGTTAAATGACAGAACAGTGTCGCTGATCGCGGAGTCCTTGCCTCAACTTCAAACTATGGATCATGCTTTGTGTTCATTGCCATGTCAATTGTGATTTTTCATTTTATCATACGCTTATTTCAGCACACAATAAAGCACTTAGCCTGACGACTGGTCTGCAAAGCAATAATGGGAACTCCAATACTCAGGATGCATTGAGGCATGTGGATAATAAATACTATTCTCCACCGAGCCACGAGTAGGAAACGAGTCCGAGCGGTGAGATTTACTACAAGTGACTCTACATGACGCCTGATTCTGAGTAAGTTATCCACACACATCCTGGGATGTTCGTGCAGGTTGTAGAGGGCGTGGATCCTCATTCACGTCCACACACCTGCCTCTCTCTACCTTACTTGCCTCCTATTTTTTTTTTTTTTTTTATGTTCTCTGTAAATCCTGTGGGGAAATTACCCCGAGCCCGCTCACTGCCCGTTTGTGACAGATGGGAAACCTTTCCAAAGGGATTATGATCCCCTAGTCTTGCTCTCGTTCTCATTTCTTTTAAAGCCCCGGTTATCAGTTATCTGTCAGCGCATCGCCCTGACAGGGACGCACACGTCTCCGCTCTGGCCCCTCGCCGGAGAGCGGATGAAACTCCCCCGTTATGACCTCTCTGTCTCCGCCATTCACAGCTGTCAGCCGACACAATCACACGATGGCGACATTTGAAATGCACCTTAATAGCGCCCTGTTGGGCTTGGTTACCACCATCATCCCCAGCCAAGGAAAGGGTTTACGGTCCGTCGGCATCAGTGCCACCTTCACAGTTCTCCCCTTGAAATAGGATTAACTTTTGAGTACACATATGGGAACACACGGTTTGAGGGGAAATTGATGAACTGCACCATTAAAGCCGATATCGTTGCCTTTTTCTTTTATGAAGATGTAATGTGCTGTGGGGATAGGGCGGTACCGGTCTGTGAATTCAGACTGTTGTCACCATGTCAAAGGTCTATTGGCCTGTAGGGACCGTGAAAAAAAGGAAACTTCTTGGTAAGTTGTTTTTAGGGTTTCGCTTAAATAGCTTCCTGGTTTGCTTTTATTTTTTGTCATAACACATACGAAAATGGACAATAAAATCCACAGATTCAGTTAGCGGGTGAGGGTAAACAAGAACAATGTTGTCATAAAATATTATGTACTTCTTAATTATTCATGTGACGTTTCATTTGCACATTTACGGCAGCAAGAAAAAGTCCTTTCCTGCTTCTCTTCATGAATTGGTCATAACATGGGATCTATTTTTTGGTGCAAGTTATAAATATAGACAACACACGCTTTTTTGTTTTTGAGAATAAACAAAGGATTGTATGATTTGTTTTGCCTTTATCAAACACGTTTATGTTGGAATAGATGTGTTTGTCCAAAGTCATTTTGATGAGGATCAGAGCATATTTTAAAACATTTTTTTCATTTCAAAGTAATAAGTTATTTTTTATTGGCACTGAATGAAAAAAAAAGGGATACAGCAGTAAAATGCTACTCACATCTAAATACAAATGTTAACAATCTAATCTAATATCTGATCTGTGACTAGTTTGGAGCAGGAAGTATTTGCTTTCTGTCCGTTCCCTGTGGAATTTCTGTCGACAGTTAATCAATATACAAGTTTCCCTACTCTCTGGATTTTTTTTTTTCAGATTTTGTGACTAAAGAGTGCCTCCTTATATGGAGTGATTTCAGTGTAAAATCCATTGATTAGAAGTAGTGCTTTGTTTGAACACCAAACCTCAGAACCAGTGTAAAGGATGAAAGACAACAGTGAATGTCGTGTAGAACAAATCTTTATTTCATAAATCCTGGTGATAAGCAGGCAGTCAACTCATTTAAAGGGTCCATAGGGATCTGGATAAGGGGAAAATGGCTCTTCGTGGCGCGGGGCGTGCGGAGCTTCTTTTTCTTGCACACGGCAAAGCGTGCAAGTGTGTGGCTGTTGAAATACTAGAGGCCACACCCAGGCACACCTGTACGCCATCAGCCAGTCACCATGCAATCAACCTGCTCACTGCACACTGCACACACACAAACGCACACAAAGGCACACACACACATACACACACACACACCCACACACAAGCCTGCGTATGCTGTTCTTGCAAGTACTCGCTTTGGACGAGAAATAAAGAAATACATCCTGGAGGGAGCACATTTTCAACACCTTCCCCCCCTTTGTGCACTGAGAGTGACTTTATTCTATTTAGAGTATAGTCATTTCCTTCAGCCTCACCAGAGACATGCTCCCTTCCATCTCTGACCTTCATCTAAATGGCATCCACTGGTTGGGTGTATCAATCATAATCATCATCTCTTAGCTACAGCTCAATATTGAAGGCACATGCAGTATATGAGAGTTTTTTTTTTTTTCTGGAAGTTCTGGAAAGAAATACAAAACTGCTTGAACTGAATCTGGAATCATTAGGACTTAATTTTCCCCTGGAGTTCTGGGTATTTGAATATAAAATATTTAAATGAGTAACTCCTGCGTCCATTTGAAGCGACCGTCGGGGGGGGGGTATATGAGAGTTTTTTTTTTTTTCTGGAAGTTCTGGAAAGAAATACAAAACTGCTTGAACTGAATCTGGAATCATTAGGACTTAATTTTCCCCTGGAGTTCTGGGTATTTGAATATAAAATATTTAAATTAGTAACTCCTGCGTCCATTTGAAGCGACCGTCGGGGGGGGGATTTTTGCGGTGCATGTTTAATTTATATTCAGGACTGGTTATACCTAGAAATAACCAACATATGTCTGCGAAATATGCTCCTGCGTGGACCATGCTCTTTGAGAACTGGTAGATTTTTCTATTTTTTCACCCCGGATCTCACTGTCTAATTGAAACATAATCGTGATCTCATTTAAAAAAGAAAATCTGATTACCTCACGAGTGTCCTGAAAATAAGTCTAAAAGTCTTTGAAGCGACCAAACATCAGAAGCAGGGGAGGGTGGGTTGGGGGGGGGGGGGGGGGGGGGGGGGGGGGGGGGGGGGGGGGGGGGGGGAGTAAATCTATGGAGACAGGGTTGTAATTTTGCTAAGTGAGTCTTCAAAGATAGCCGTTTAATCCCAGATCTGTCCCAGGAAGGAAAAGAAAAACTCTCTTTTGATCAGAAAATGAGGCCAGAACTTGGCCTTGAGAGGTAAAAAAAAAAAAAAAATGCATTTTGGGGATTGATGTCAATTCAGGGAATTGAAAAGATCACAAGCTATTGGTCAAATTCAAAACCCTTGGTTATCTAATTAAAGTAAAAGCATACAGTATATATGCAAAAAAAATGGGGCTATGACTGCTCCGTGAACTCATCGCCTGGAGCAATATTTTTCGAAATTTTAATTTTATTTACATTTTAGCCTTCAAAAGATTAGAACAACTTACTAGCCAGTCCCTCAAGAGGAGCACCTTCAAGACGGCAGGGAAACGTGTTGAGTCAGTAGTAGTGCAAATGGTGTTCATTATTCAACCAACACAACCTGTAACCAGGTAAATACGGCTACACAATTGGGCAGTTTATGTTTGTTGTGTTGTTGTAAACATGCTTTATTCCGTTCACTATTATGCAACCATCGCTCTCGCTCTCTCTCTCTCACAGACACACACACACACACACACACACACACACACACACACACAGAAATATCACAGCTTCGATTGCTGTTCTCCATTATTGAACAGAAGGGAAAAAAAACTGCAGGTGGTACGCCTTTAATATTTAAGAGCTTTCGCTGGATTCCAGCACCTGGCTTGCATACTGAGGAAGAATTCCTCAGCAGACCTGGCCTGTGGACTTCGAGGCCTCCACGCCAACCCTCTGTCCCACAACACCGCCCCCCTCACAGCCACCCATCCCATCCCATCCCAACGCCTGGTCCGCACCCAGACTGCTTTTGCCTTCATGCCTTATTCATGTTCTTCCATGAACGTCGCCAATGTCTGTCAGCGACTCCATCTGATCGTGGGATAAATGTAAATCCAAAAAAAAAACAAAGAGGACTCAGTGGTGGATGATAATGGATAGGTGCTATTTGCATTGTAATATGAATTCATTAGATCTGTCTATATCCCCCGGAGACAACTGCCTATTTGGGCCACCGATCTCACGTTGTGTTTCTGGGTGGAAAAAAAAAACACAATTCCTCCAGATGAGGGCTGGAGATAGAGTTGTCCTTGTTCATCTGGGGGAATGCTCATCATGAATCCGATCACACCTATTTTTTTCGCCTGACAAATCAACATTTTTACACCAACATTTACAAGGGGGCGGGCGGGTGGATATGCGGGTGGATATGCCTCCCTCTTCCCCTTAAGACTACCAATTGTTTAAGGCGTCCTCTTCAACTCTCGCAGCGGGGAGGGGGCGCTTTGCTTCATGTTTAAAATGAAAAGAGGTGTCAGGAAGCATCACTAAATGACGAGGGGGCTGAGTTCGATTGCTTCGCTCCGGTACAAGGGGGGCTGTTCTCGCGTCTGCTTGGTGCCTATCACTTGCCGCCGGTTTGCCTCATCATAAATAATGCAGTCTCCACCCTGCCCACCCAACAAACACCTAAGTGAAGAGAGAGCCCCGCACTGCAGCTTCTCCCGACGAGAAAGGTTACTTCAAGGAGCACGGCGAATCGGAAATGAGAAAAACAACAGGAGACGTTTGATGAGGACGCCTCCGTCGTAGGACGTTGTTTGCAAATGTGTGTATTCTTGTTGGAATGATGTGTGCGTGTGTGTTGTCAGTGTCAGCGTGCTTGTGGGCACATGTATTTGTTGGTGTGGGTGGAATAGATAAAAGGTATCTTACATACCAGGGATAGTATAGAGCGAGAACAGAGGGTGGATACGTAAGCCTTCAAAATACAGTTGCTCTATCTCCCAAAATATCTTTCTTGCTTATTTTTTGGTGAGGAGATAAGATTGGTGGGGGGGGGGGGGGGGGGAAAATGGGATGACAGTTATTTTTCACAAAAAAGTCAGCTCAAGCAATGCTCGAAAAAAAAAAAAAAAAAGAAAAAAAACGAACTTGTGGCTGAGAAATTCCAACACTCGAAAAATCTGCTTCCCCTCCACTTTTAATCACCAGAGTTTGTGATGAAATATCTGAGCTGGAGACAGGTCGACGTTTCCTCATACTAAAAGCATAAACCAACAATTCCCTGAAATCTAACACATGAATGAATGGATGAATGTGTACACGGATGTCAAAATGAATGTGGAATATGAATTTATAAATACAAATGAATATGTAAATAAATAAAAAAAACTGAGAAATTGGGATAATACATGTCAAGGGCTTTAACCTATGAAGTGACATTTCTAATTACCAGCTAAAGCAAAGATGGCCACGTATCCTTAGAGTAAATGTGAAGCTTCCCAGTTGAACAAATATATATCTGAATCTTGGCGTGTCACGCTTCACCCTTGTTGTGTCTTTTCCGTTTATCCCCGGCAACAGAGTGCATTCATGCAGACATATGTTCTGTACTTTTCCTCTGTTGCTATCCATTTAGTGCCCTAATGCAACCTTGAGTCATACTGATACTGCGAAAGAGAAACATTTGGATAGATTGTCCTGAGTCATCCGCGGCATGAGGGCCAGAAATACTGTATAAGACAACACATAGAAACGGAGAGAAAATAAAATGAAGTTTTGCTAAACATCTAAAAATCCTTCAATTCAGCAGTTCTCGAGGGTCCGAAATGTCTTACTTGCTAACAAGAATAATCACATCACATCTGCAATGTTTAAATTCTTCTGCAGATATAAATGCTTAGTAAGCTCAAATAGAGCTCCTTTTTTTGTGAAGTTCCAATAATTGGTTTCTTTAATAACTGCAGACCAGAAAAAGCAAATAGCCAAACACTATTCCTACACAACCTGGACACCAAATGGTGTCATTAATGATTAAGAACTGATCTATAAAAAGAACTGTAACAAAAATAACCTTATTAAAACCATTAGTTACAAACCTTTAATGGTACAAATATATGAAGAATACTAAAGGACAGGAGTGCACCTTCTCATATAAACTACGCATTTTTATATTGTCATATCAGTATATATATTGAGATTAAGTTCATTTTTCGGAAAATCTATTCAGAAACAGTTTGAAGAGGAATTAACCTCCAATGAATGTCTGTTCTTTACCACTTCATTAAATCAGGTTTCTTTCTTTTTTTATCATACTGATGTCAAAGTCGTTTAAAAATCTCATTTTCCCATACAGTGGACCCACTCATTAATTTAAATTGCTCCACAATGGCCTCATACAACTTCAGATATTAAAGGGAGAGATGGAATATTGTAATATTGGCCATTCTTATAAAAGGGTCAATGGGTATGAATGCAATAGTCTGATAAGAGACGTGCTGCCTCGATTTTTTTGGAACTGTCAGTTTTTCTCACATGATGCAAACATTGAATGTCTACATTTAGATCGTATCGACAAATCAATGTAATCGATTAGCAGATCTTGAGTGGGTGCTCGATTATCATAAGGAAACACCGCAAGTGAGGATTTTACATTATAAAGTAGATCGTGTGAATCAGATATGAATCTCATATCTTGATGGAAGAATCTGAATTCATAGGAGCCTCTGGACCACGTCTCGCTTCAACCTCACAACTCAACTGGAGATAATTCTCGACAGCTCGTGGACTCTGGAGAATTTGTGACTATTTTACATGGTGCCGTTGGTTTTTTTCCCCATTTTTTTTCTATCAATTCTTGCCATATTTGGTGGCTAAAGACAGGAAACATAACAATCTCAGAAACTCTGGAGATTGTTTTTGTTTGCAAGTTCAAAGAAAACCATGCACGGGACAGAGAAAATACGGGAGAGTATATAGGACACATGGGAATATGAATTGATATCAACATGTTGTGTGGGAAGCAGGAAATGAATTATTCCTTGGGCGGACTGGAGTTTTTGAAAGACCCGATCTCCTTTGTGCAACGGAGTTCAGTTTGTGAACAGCGAGAGTCCCCGTGGTTTCCACCCTCCCTCAGGGATCACCTCAATGAAAAGCAGTCCAGACGTGGCAGAGTGAAAGGCTCAATCCGCGCATTCACGCTCCCAAAATAACACGGCGGACTTTATCTCACAACCTCTGCAAACGCACAGAATCAATATTCCCCTAAGTGCGCCCTGACATTAACAAGCAGTCGCCACATCGAAATACGTTACCCTCAATCAAAAGGAGATTAGCCAGAGGTCAACGGCTACCATGTCGGCTGCCAACGGCCCATGTTGGAAATAATGAACCGCTCGGAACATGACAGACACAAATAGCATGATGTATGAGGGGAGCGCGCACGGCACCGACTGTGTGGGCTTAATTGATAGTCAGGTGATTAATAAGGCAGAAACGCCAGACAACTCCCATCAATTAATAGTTTTGTGTGTGTGGGACAGCAGGCACACGGCACCGTCTGTGAAGTCCAGAGGAACGGGCGCGTTTTGGTTGCACTCCGTTTCTCCCGAGTGTCGTCACAAGACAGATTTAGATTTACTGTTCTCTAAAAAACACAATTTACGGATAATTTACTCTGGGATGTTTTCCATCCAAGTCTGCCTTTTGGGACGAACGCTTGTGGTCACAGAGCTATTAAAAAAATCTTCAAGTCGTGAGTTTTGAGCCGAGAATCGGATGTTTGATTTGTTCCATTGATCGTTCCTTTTTTTTTTTTTCTTTTTTTTATTTTCCCCTCTGACAAAAAGATGTGATTGAATTAGCTTTTGCAATATGCTCCAACAACTGACGCAGGAAACCAGGCTTAAAACTTTGCCAAATGTCATGCTGGCAAAGATCAAGACGCAGAACAATGGAGGTGTAATGATCAGCTCGGACACATTCGTCTGAACCAAGCCCGTTTGTCGGCTGAAGACCAGAAATCCTGCATAAGAAACCTAAGCTCTCTCCTGCACCACATGAAAAAAAACACTAAACCTTGTCAAGACACAGCAGAAGAACCTGAGGGGAATGTGTGGACTTTTTGACACGGCCACAATTGTGTATTCGGTGGTATTATTGCATCAGTAGGTCAGAGTAATAGTGCAGGATAAAATCTAAATATGTCAATGGGCCTAATGTTCCCATGAGAATATCCAACAATTATCACGACTCAAATTTTCTCCTCGATCAGATGAGAACGCTTTTATCTCCTCTCAAATATTGAGGGAGGGAGGGTGGGCTGTTGATGAACTGATTTGTTGTTACGGTTACAAATGACTCTTGCCATCCATCATGTTGTGAAATGTAGCACAGCTCCCAGAGAGGCTGGCGCGTTGCCCACCGCTCTCAAGGCAAAAAATTATCCCCGGCGCCAGCTGCTAATACGCCCTGGTTCTGGTTTTGGTGCGGCTGAGGTGCCAACCCGCACGCTGGCATACCTGGCAGAGAATGGAAATGTGCCTGAGTCACAATAAGAGTGCAAAGATGACAAATCGTAGCTTCCTATCCATCTTGCGATGTACGCTCCTGCCTGAGAAGTAAAATGATTACGCAAAAATAAACACTTTCAACTCTATGTGTGATTTAAATGTCTTTAGCGGTACATTTTCGCAACTAACGAAGAGGAAGTCCAAACTGAAGCCAAATTAACTGAAGATGGGAAATAAAACAGGAAAACAAGAACTTGCCAATGACTTGGTACGGGGCATGGATGGCTCGGTCGCACACAGAGGACAAGAGGAAATGGCACAAGACAAGTGGAGACAGGTGTATTTATACCTGAGGTAAGTGGGAACAGGTGGAGACACTCAGGGGCGGAGCAGCAGCTGACGATGGCGGGAAAGCTAAAAAAGGGCAGGAAGTAAGGGGTCTCAAATGAGAACAAGAGGTAAGTTCAAATTAAAACAGGAAGTGACAGTGACTGACTTCAACTTGCTTAACATACGCTGAAAAATAACGTCATATCCATAGTATATAGAGGTTGAGAGAGCAATGCCTTTATTTATGGGCCGGGGGGGGGGGGCAATAAGGGCAAAGCTTGTTGCTTTGTTTCGCCCAGACATTAAGTATTCATTACAATAATGAATAATCATGGCATCATAAAAAGAACCATCGTCTGCTTGGAGAAGAGAATTTGAAGTTATGGTCAAACCAAAATGCAGATTTGAAAGGTTTTCATTTCCTAATTCTCCGGGATTAGTGGCTGAACGCACACAGTGCGCACACCCTGAATTACAGGTAATGAGCAGGTAAAAAAATGATCCAATGCTCCAGCGCCGCAGCAGCCCGCTGTGATTTGTCCTGGTAAGCCAGATGGCCGGAGTCGGTAACCAGCAGTAATAAGTTCCCAAAGTTTTAGCCGTTCCGTTCCACCGTGAAAAGTAAATAAGGATGTTTACACACTTAGATGTTCTGAATAAGCACAACATTGCCCACAGCGCACCCACGCACACGCTCGCCGCACGGACACACACTGCAGTGCTCGAGCGAATTCCACAGTGTGTTTCCTGGCTCTCCTGTCTCCTTCCTCTGTCCCCTTCCCCCCCCCCCCCCCCCCCCCCCCCCCTCCCCGATCACTTCCTGCTCGCTCTGCAGTGGCTTTGGCATACGCTCCAGATAAAGGCTGACACATTCCTCGCACACATCCACTGTTATGTGTGGCAACAACTCAAATTCACAACGACGCCTCACTAAGTGGAGCGCTACAACATCATATACGTCATTCGCGGTCGCTCAGAGTGTCACCTTAAAGTTTCCCATCCAATTATCAGCAGGTTCTGGGTGGAACAATCAGGTAAACGGCGATAAAAAACCCTCTCACCCAAAGTCAACAATAGATGTGAGACACGTGGAGGGATTTTTGCTTTACTGAAAGCCAGAAGCACTGTAAGATCTTTATGGAAATCACCAATACCTGTGAAAAAAACAACAACTTTTAGGTTAACTTTGACAGTTAATTGGGAGGTGATCTAATATTTATAGCCCCTCTAATTGCATGCAATAATTACAACCTTGGCCTTAAGAAAGACTTTGGAATAAATTGAATTAATTTGGCAGCCATAAGTTTGTGCCTGCATGCTGATTCACTCTGGTCCACCTCTGGAGAAAAAACTGATAATAATACATTTAAGCCAGGCAGAAACCCTTCAGGAGAAAAAGAAGCCCACAGTTACGTAGGAGCCACAAAAAAAAAAAGTCATTTCATAACTGGATGTGGAAAAACTCTCAACCCACTTAAGGTTTGACGGCAGCTGGATTTAAAAAGGGCTCATCACAGACTCATTCTTTATATGTCTGTTTGTCTGAATAGTTTTCTTGTCTTCTACCTAGATCTGCCTCTCCAGCCTTTTCCTATCTCACTTGACTGCTCACACACACACACACACACACACATGCGGCCGCGCGTACAGGTCTGCCGATCCCAAACCCCCTCTGTGGTCCCCCTCCATGCAGCTGGGGTCACGGATGATTAAAGCAGTGGCGGGTGGACTCCACTTTGAAACTATCAATAGACCCCTGGGAGTCGAATCAAACAGCAAAACCCTCCATCTCTGTCAACCCGGGCTCTCGGTGGCACCGAGCGAGAGGAGGCGCGGAGGGCGAGAGGGCGGGCTCGCCGCCTCTCTCTGGATCCTCATCGGACGTTCCGGTACTCTGCAGAAATAAAACCCGTGGATGGGCCGCGGAGGGATTCCCGACACTCTGATGTGATTTAAAGCAGGCTCTCTGGATTCATTCAGCCGACCCCGTGTAGCCTTTGACCGGAGGGGGCTCGGCAGAGAGTGGTGGAGAGCAGCCGCTAGCAGGGTTTCTTCCTCCCACAACCCCGAGCTATTGTAGTTCGCAAACATCTATATTCAGTGAACTATGGTCTAAAAGCTGCTGCGCCGGTCGCGTCCATGTCATCGAGAGAAGAGGAAAAAGCAAAGCTGCATCTCACAAGGTCACAAACAGGGTCAAGGGTGAAAATATACTTATTTAGATTTGTTTTGGATTTTTTAATTTATTTTTTGTTAGCTGAGCTTGCAGCGTAGAAATAACTTTCGGTTCGGCCAGTTGGCATCTCTGCCTTTATATATAAATTATATAATACCTGTGCTCACGATCACAAGTTTGCCATTTTTAGCTTAAGATGAGCTGCATCTCGTGAGTTGCATGTCATTTCATAACCTCTTAATCTCTGACTTTCAGTCCACCAGTGTATGCAAAAGTAAAAATATTCCTATTTGGGTAAACTGTACTTAATGGTTTGTACACCTTCGAATACATTCAGCTAACACCTGCTATACCTTCTTAACATCACATTATTAGCATTGTAGTCATGGTAGCCTCTATATATCTATCTATTTAGAATAAGAATGAATGAGAGCATCCATGGATGTGAGTGTCAGGGTGTTACAGTTCTTTTTTTTTTTCCAAGAAGGAATGATTTAATGGAAATGTCAAGAGCAGAAGTCGCTCCAAGCAAAGGCTGAACCCTCTGATACAACGTGAGCCACTTAGCTCAGTGGGGACGAGGGACTTGTTGTCATTCCACTCCGCTTCCCGACCAAAATCTGCCTTTATCAGAGCGGAAATGGCATTGTCACTTTTTAATGGGATGACAGGTCGTTCATGGCATATTAAATTGCCAGAAATCAATACGGCTGTAAAGGTGAGGGGGGGGAATTGGAAACACTTTAAGCTGCTTAGTTTGCATTCAGCAAAAAGAATAGTGAGGTGCAAGGGGGAAGAAGACTGGAAACGAGAATATAATGTTTTCCAATATGGTTTCTGTAGGCAAAGGATTGAATGTGGAATTTTAATTTGAATATTTGAGATGAATGAATGATGGATGTGAGGAGAAGAGCAAAGAGCAATGATGATGATGTCATGTCTTGTGATAATAAAGTCACCAACAACTGTTGCTTGTACACATCAATGCTGTGAGGCACATGAACCGTCCTATGGGGGAGGTGGTGAAGTTGTGCAAAAAGCAGGTGGTAAAAAAGCAATTTGTTGTGAGAAAACACCACACCAATCGCGCCCATAGTAATTATAACCACCTTGTTCCCTTACCCTTTCATATTTCTCATTGCGCAACTCAATGAGGCTTTATTGCTCCGACATGGGAAATAGTGCGCTCACTCACGGCGCTGAACTTCGGCTGGGCGCGGCTGTTCCCATCGTGCCATACACACCAGTTGTCATTAGAGCACAATCAAGCACAATGCGTGTTGAAGGCGCGCGGGGAGCGCGGCTGTTCGCCGTGCGGCGTGGCACCCTGCAGAGGAGAGGCTGACATTTGTGAGCCCGGTGCACGCGCTCCTAACTCCTGCTACCACTGCACCCCTGCCTCCAAATTCTACCGAAATAATTACTAACAACAACTCCGAGCTGAGGAGGGTTGTGGGTCGTCCCAACGGTTCTCTCTTTTGATTCCCCCCCCCCCCTCTCTCTCTCTCACACACACTCTCTCTCTCGCAGAAGCGCTCGCCGTGCGGCGTGGCACCCTGCAGAGGAGAGGCTGACATTTGTGAGCCCGGTGCACGCGCTCCTAACTCCTGCTACCACTGCACCCCTGCCTCCAAATTCTACCGAAATAATTACTAACAACAACTCCGAGCTGAGGAGGGTTGTTTTTTTTGTTCTCTCTTTTGATTCCCCCCCCCCTCTCTCTCTCACACACACTCTCTCTCTCGCAGAAGCGCAGTTCTAATCTCCCACATCTGCAGATGAAAGGTAAGATATCCCTTTTTTTCTGTTTTCTAGAAAGCATTGGCTCCTGGAGAGGTGAGGCAGTGATTCTAATCTGCGTCTATCACCTCAAACAACTATTTGTATGTAGTGTATGCTTCGTGGGTGCATTTGTGTTGTGCCGGGAATTTCTGCCTCTGTGAAGTTGCGATGGGCTTTCTCACCACAAGCATCCCATATTTGCTTTAATGGCTACTGAAATGCCACGATAGAAACTCGTTGAGTTTATTTATGAGTGAGTCACATTTGCATGGCATTGGGGAACACTTGACATCGTCGCGTGTGTGTTTGAGCTTGCACGCTCGCCCGATGCTGTGGAAAGCGACGCAGCCCACTGCTGAGTAGTTCTCCGCCAACTTTAACACAACTATAATGTCGAGTTGTGCCATGCACCCGTTTGGAAACGCTTCCTTCGTGCAAACAAAAACTGCAAAATAAAACCGCCTCATTTGTTCTACAGATGAACTGATTTCCAAACACAATCTCAGCCCCAGTGGCACGGAAAGCCGTCGTCCAATGACTCACACGCCTGTTAGGATAAACAACTAAATATTTGGCACCGTGACAGCCGCGTACAGATCAAGGCTGAAGCTGAGATTTACTAACCGGGCTGCGTTATCTTTAGGACCCGGCGGAGCGTTCACATGTAACTGGACCCCGGCTCCGTTTAAAGAAGATCGCTTCTCGCCCTCCTCCTCTCCCGTCCGTAGCTGAGGAATCTGTCCAAAGCACTCCAGGAGTTCCATCCCGGATGTGTTTTTTAGTTGGCGCTGGTGGACTCGAATGAATCCGAGACCACCGTGAAGCGGATACTTGGTGTGTTTTGTCGTGCGCCACCCTGATGGATGCTGCGCCAAAGGCAGCGCTGCTTAAAGTCGAACAGTCCGCGTGGAGTCCAGACGTTCCTCCGCGGGGTGTGTGAGTCTTGAGTGCCAACGTGTCCCGGAGTGATATTTGGAAGCAGAGGGTGCTGTTAGTGTCACGCAGAAGTTTAAACAAAAGTTGGGACCGAAAACCAAACGGTGTGCGCTCTATACGAATGCGCGCGCTCTGCGCATAGAGCACTCCGACCGGTGCAGCTGGTGGGAAATCGGGAGAAACTGGAGAGGGAGAAGAATCCGTGAAATGCTTGTGAAATGATCTCTGCAGCCACGCGTGGTAAATAACTTGTTGAATGAGCAATTCGTCCCAGGAGCACATTCACACGTGAGTACCGTTGTGTTTGGAGTGTCCAGATAGTGAATGCCCTTTCTGCAAAGCTATACTTTTATGATGATGAGAGTCGAGACTAAACGAGCAATTACATGGTAATTAGAGAGGGCGCATTCCATGTTGGTTAAATGAATGAGGAATAACTCACTGCTGTTAAATAGAATAACACTCGGCGGTTTATATCCGCAACGTGTTACAGTATTCCCTCTTTAAGGAGTTTCACTACACTATGGAGACGAGAGATATGGGAGCGTATAAATCTTGATGGGCATGGTATGTACTCATCATAGGCTGCTGTTCTTTTAATTGTGTCCCCATTATAACAAATCGTTGCAAATGAACGGTTGTCACTTCAACCTGTTGCGCAGCAGATCAGTAAAGTCAGATCTAGGTGTGCCTCGCCCCTGCGCAAAATGTGACCCAGAACACAACAGGGCGAAGACTCTCATCATCATCATCATCATCATCAAGCTAACGCTGTAGGTTGCCTTCTTTTCATCTTATTTAAAACTAAATGGCCAGAGAAACCTGTCAACTGAAATGGAAATGTGCTGTGTTCTCTTCCATGGTATTGGGGTTGCATAAAAGTTTCAAGTCCTGAATCTCAAATATTTGCACGTTAGTCGTTCAGGACAAGAACTTTGAATAATGCATGGCGGCAGAATAATGTGGTAGTGTGTGTCAGGCTGGTTGGGCTCCACACTGAGGGACCCTTCACACTGTCACCACTTCAACCACATTCTCTGAGGGAAAATGCCATTTGCGGGAAAAGCCTGTCTTTGTTGTAAATAGAAGCCCTGTTACATTCATTGTACGTTTTATGTGCACGCGCTAAGAGAGAGAGAGAGAGAGAGGAATATATTGAGAGAGGAGGAAAGAGGGAATGACTGAGAGAGGGAACGAAGGAGTGAAAGACATACAGAAGACAAATGTGTGCCAGCACAGACATGCTTTTGTTTGCCAGTTTGATCCGACTGTGACTCATATGGAAGGGTTGGTCCTTGGCTGGGAGAACGTTGGAAGCATTAAACCGTTTGTTGTTTCACTCGTCAGACAGCCACAAAGCATCGGTCTGCTCAAAGCTGGCTCCGGATCAGGAGTTATTGGTTTCAAGTCAAAAATCTAAATCAATAAACACCAAAAGGCGGCATTGTGCAAATCCAAAAATCCCGTCCAGGTGCTCCACTCAGAGAGGAAGGACGACAAAATAGCAGCTGTTGATGGATGGAGCCCAGGGGGAGCATCCATCGGCCCTGTCATTGTCCCCTCATGCTTGTTCTTTATTTCAAAACCCACAACGCAATGCATATTACTACCAGTATTGTTATTAATATTATTGTCAGTGGGGAGGAAAGTGGCAAATCTGAGAGCCTGTACCTTAGCACCATGGACAGCTCCTTTCCACACATTTACCCTGTACGGGGCCAAGAGACGACCAGACGGCAAAGCCACACTTTAGCTGGATTACTATAAAATGAATGGAATTCTTCCGCCATGGTTTTTAAGAGTCTGGCTGGGAGTTTGTAACCAATATAAGCCACAGGGCACGGCTGCCTGCTGACTTTTAAAACACTCTGCCATGCATGAGCTGCCTAGGGGATGGAATGCAAGCGGACACAAGGGGGTGTTTCAGAGGCTTCAAAAACAAGTGAAGGAAAAGAGAAAAAAGAGAGAGAGAGAGAGAGGGAGAGAGAGAGAGAGGTGGTCACCCGGAGCTCCAAACTCTCTCTCCCCCCGCATACGGGGAGCTGCTCAAATATTGATGACTTTTAATATAGAATCTGACCTCATATTTTTTCCTCAGTGAAATTATGAGCATTCCTGAGTTTCTCCTTGCATTTTGATTGCCCACGAGATTGTGGTAGACAATCAGTGATGGGGGAAAACCTGGGTGGAGGATGGTGATTTTGCAGTATATTGCATTTTTAGCTTTGTGAAAAAAATACGATGTTATGAGAGGAGAATTGGTGAGCATGGAGCCACGGAGCAATCAATCACAGACGATATAATACAACAATACACAGGCTACTTCTGAGTAGTCTCTGCGTTAGAAAATGTGGTGTTTATTGAAATAATCTCAACAGCGTAGCATAGGTTTTATATTTATATATTTATTGTTTCCTTCACCTATGTCATTAAATGATATCTGTCCTCCCTGAGAACCCAGGCACCTTCCTTTCATCCGTATAGATTTCATTCCTGCGGGTGTCCATCAATGAAAAAACAATATTCCTGTGGTTAGCTCCCGTAGCTGTGGCACACTAGCTTTGAACGCTAAAAATGAGATAGGCGACCCGCAGCACCCTGCTGCTGGCACCTAATTTGACTGTCTTTACATTAAAAGTCAACCTGTGTATAATGAAAAAGGGCTTTACTCAGGTGTGTGTGCGTGTGTGCTTGAATGTGTGTGTTGAGAGACCAACCCGATGTGGGATGAGAGGATCATCTCACAATGCACAGTGTCTTTATATACATATCCATATGTCCATCATATATATATATATATATACTGTATATATATATATATATATATATATTTCATACACGCAGACCATGGATAATTCATAACTCAGGGCTCCAGCCGTCTCATCAACTTTGTAAATGTCATCTTCTTAGGAATCTTGTTAACTTGTTAACATTTCAAAAAGAGCCCAAATTGTCCGTTTTTTACTTTTCCTTCCCTCTAGTTCCCTAAATTCCCTTATTCCCAGAACCAGTCTGTCAAATGAAGCCTGCCATCCATACCTCCTGACACGGTTCACTTTGACGGGCCTGCCGAGTCGGAATAGCAGCACAGATCATTTCTCCGGCTCAGATGAACGTCTTTCATTACAGTTGTAATGTATTCAGGCCCGGAGTCATTTTTTAAAAGGGGCATTAGGTTGGCAGAAGGAAAGCAGTAATTGCCTCAGATGTGGTCAAAATCAGTTCACCCCTCAGTCCGAGACAAGATGGCCAAATAAAACACTTCACTTCGTTTTTTCATGCCTCATTGTGTCAGCAGGGAGCAAGGAAACCTGCCCGCATGTTTCACGCAAGGACACGCAGCGACATGTTTGTGTCTGTGTTGACCAAATCCTTGTCGCAGTTCATTTCAACATATTTACTAAAATCTCTTTAATTCGTTGATTTGATAAAAAGTCTCGGCACAAACATCTGGTCACGGGGTTTTTTTTTTTTCCAGCGGGCTCATTGTCAGTCACTGGAAGGGGGGAGTCATCACTTGAAGGTGTGGGGAATAAAGCTGCTGACCGCAAAGTTGGGTTCAGCTGCGCAAATCAGCTGGAAGAATCTGGGCAGAGAAACGGAATGAAAAAACGTTTTTACTTCAACCCCTGCTGCCGAGGTGCCCCGTGACCCAGGGATTGGATGATAGACGGTGGTAAACGGGCTATTAATGAGGTTCTGTGTGTGTTTGTTTAACACAGGACCCTCAGGCCATGGGAGCACACTGTCCGTCGCTTAACTCCCGTTAACTGTGTCTTTACCGTGCGTCAGCCAGCTGCATATGGCCACTCCACCCCACTACCGCGTGCAATGTGCCATGGTTTGAGTCTCCGCCGACTGCTGCCGTTCCCTGACGACTCCAGCCATTTGACTGATGGCTTGTGATGGCTCTGAGAAACGTACAATCCCTCAAATAGACCATTTCTGTCTCCCAATTTGAACCTAATGTTTCCCAAAATGCCTCTGGAGGCCCCGGGACAAAACATGGTGCCGCCACGTTGGGCTATAAAGAAGTAATTCTCGGGGGGGGAGGGGGGCAACCCTGATAACTTAAATGCAGTGACTTGACGCATGGAAATAAGCCTTTCTGTATGACAATCAAATGGAGATTAGGCTCTGCAAAACAAGCTTGGGTAATTACTGAGGGACACATAAAGAGTGGGGGTTTAGGAGCTTGAGTGAGACTCATTGTTTACTCCAGATCGGTGCCCCGGAACCATGTTGTCATTTTAATGCAGCGCTTCAAATGTTCCTGTGTGTTAACGTGTTTTTTTTTTCTTTTTTCTTCCCTTTCTTCTGTTTTTCAGGACGCCGCTTGTGGCGAAGAAACCACAATTGACACAAGATCAAGCCGAGGCGTCTGACAGCCGCTGACTTATGAGGAGTGTCACTCCCCTCTTCCCGTCTCATTTGACCGTTAGTTGACCCGCTCATCGACGCTCAACACTTCCGAAAGGAACTCACTTGTTGTCGCACCTCATCAGCCAAAGCGAGGTGGCGGCAATCAAAGACAAAACAAGCGAATGGGGGATAATCGCTGCCTGAAGCCGGTGACACATTAGTTGCAGCATGCTGCCACAGTTCCCAGTCCTCCACTGCACCGGTTCCAACCTTGAGCTCGTTTAGAAATATTCTCGGCGATATTTTTCGTGCGTGCGCGGAGCGAGCAGCTGCGAAGAAAGGGCGAAGAATTCTCCAGAAAGCGCGCCCAACGAGATCAGCCATGCACTGGCCCGTATTGTTCACTCTGCAAGCTGTCTGCGCCAGCGTGGCACATACCATGCAACATTACCCGGCGGCCTGGGGACACTATGACGTGTGCAAGTCCCAGATCTACACGGAGGAGGGCCTGGCGTGGGACTACATGGCCTGCCAGCCAGAAGCCACCGACATGACAAAGTACCTGCGAGTGGCCCTCGACCCCCCGAATATCACGTGTGGAGATCCGCCAGAAACGTACTGCGCTTTGGTGAGTCGCAACCTCGCCTGTCCCCTGATGGAGACAAATGAGGCTGTAGGCAGGATCCAGCAGCGTACTGGGTCAGGGATAGAGAGCAGTACACACGAGGCCAGCCGCAGCTGAGATTAATGCACACGCAGGACCCGCACACACACACGCACACCCACGTTACAAAACACAGGAGACAGTCATATACAGTTGGTGCGGGTTACACATTTGCCCCCATACACACGCGTGGTAGAGGAAGTTGGTGTGTGTGTGCGTGTGCTTGAGAGTATGTGTTGTATCTTCCACGGTACTTCTGTGGACAAGGGACATTTTTAGATGCAAAGAAGAAAAAAAACATTTTTTGCAAAATCTCCCTGCAGTCCCTGGGAAAAATGAAACTTCTTTTTTTCTTGCCCCTGTAAAATATGGTAGAAAAGCGGAACACTTTACACATTTGTTTTGAGAAAAACATCACTGTTAGATAGAAAAGTTAGATGTGATCAAGTATGACGACGCACACACACATTTAACAGAGGTAAAGTAATTGTACCCGTACAGTTATTATGCACGGCATGCTCACTGCAGTGCTCAGCACCGTGTTCCATTTGCCCTTATCAACCATTATATACACAGCTCAAACTCAGGAGGCATTTGTTTGGAATCACGCTCTAAATACGCAGCAAGAAACCCACAGACTTTATATGTGCCTCCCTGCTGAGAGCCTCCTGCAAGTCAATATTTACCAATTAAAATGGGCATCTTTAAAAAGAGCTTTTTTTTTTTTTTCTTTTTTTTACTCCTCGTGGCTCCAGATGGCATTGAGACATCTAATGCCACTGTAGGATGAACAAAAAGAGCCGGACTCCAGTCATGTGTGACGCTCTGTTGAGCTTTATATCAAAACAAACAAAAAAATATAAGCCCAGCAGATTACCCTGAATACACAATATTAACATAACAAGGGATGTAAAGAGCTGGAGAGACAAAGTGATTGGACGGGCATTTCATTTTCATCTCAGTAATATTTGATTATTAAATATGCTTCATCACCATCCAATGCATTATTCCCTTTTCGTATATTTGGAGACATCATTTCCTACGCTGCTTACTTGTTGCCCGAGTTAATTTACGGTTATTGTTGCAGCTGCAGTTATTGTTGGTATCATATTAATTGCACGCTTCCCATTTTGTTATTTTTGACATAGTGGACATCCATGTGATTATCCTGATTCTTTTTGCATAAAGCATTGATGGCTCCCACATGATGAACTCACATCCTTGTGGTTGACATTTGTCACGATTGGATGGACTGCTGTGGAATGTAACACAAACAGACAGACAGATGTTCCCCCTCAGGCTGTATTTTAATGACTTTCACGGTGCCTTCGCTCTCTACTTAGCACAGTCTGAAATAAGAATTTCAGTTACAGTCCACTTCCTTGGTTTATCGCCAAATACCAGATAAAATAAATGTTATTCTGTTGTTAGTGACAATTAGCAATTGTTGGCCTGTTGACTTTAATGGAAAAGAAAAAAGAACAAGGATCCTTATCTTAGTTCTTGGATTTTCAGTACATGGATTATAAAGTATGACTTTTGACCATTTCGAAGTAGGCACAGTTTAATCACAAAACTAACCAGATGAACCAGATTTGTATTTCAGACACTTAGACACTCACCTTTGACCATCATTTTTAACTCACGTGCACAGCAAAGCAGTTACACTCTCAACGCCTCCAGCGTGCTGAGTGTACAAAGCCGTGCACATCTCAGATGCCTTCACACCTGATTGCTAGATTATCCATCACCTCTGACTCTAATTTGAGGTCATCATTGATCAGATGATCAAGAACACGGGCGCCTCCTGCATGTACTGAAAGGTCTGTTGTGCGTTTGATCTGTTTACATTCTCGGCCTGCACACGGGCAGACTGACACCCGTGACCTTATCCCCCGGTGCTTCCTGGGAGTGTGGTGGAGATGAGAGGAGCATGTAAATGAGCTGCAGCCAATCACTGAGTTTGCCTGCGGTGGCGAGCTTGGTCTAATCGGCTTCCTCAGGAGTTGGTTTGTTTCGCCGAGGATTGGTCAAAGCATGGTCGTTGGCTCCATCCCTTTGTTTTGCCTCGTGCTCGTGATTCTCAACTCTGTCTGTGTCATTTAAAAAAAATAACAAAGCGATGCCAAATTTAGTTATGACCGAGTGTGTGCTCATTAAAAGTGCATTAATCATTCAAGAGCGGATGTTTAACATATTGGAGGATGAACTGGGAGAGATATTTTCTGTTTTGGTTCAAATTCCAAGGTCTGATTTCACTTCAAAGTTTGGGACGAGTGTTGAAGGAGGTCCGGGATAAACAGTGTGGAGGACAGGTGTCCTGGATCAGGGAGGTAGCCCTGTTTTTTTTATTTTTAGCTAAAGACCTTCAGGGGTTCTTCAGGACTGTGCTGATGTTAAGGTTGTTCACATGTGGAGCACTGTGGTACTGTCACTCTCTATCCTTCAACACAACTTCACGTACTATCTACCAGGCAGCGCGCAAGCCGGTATCGTTTTTTTTTTATCGTGCATTTTTTGCATGCTTAACAGGCACAAGACTGTTTTAATTACAGCACCTGTGTCACCCACGAAAGTGCAAATCAGAATTTATTTGCTGAATTGAATGGCCATTCCCCAAAGTGGAAAGCTGTTAAACTGACCTAATCGAGAGAAGAGGTTTCAGGTACTTCGTGGGTGGTTGCAAGGAATGGGCATGGACACATTTATTCCACAAAAGAAAGAAATAAGTCATTTGCCACAATATCTTTTGAGAAGATTTGGAATATATTACATCTGAATTTGATTTTGTTCAACCGACCACCCAAGTATTTCAGTGGCCGTGGTGAAAAAGTGTTTTGTATTACTACCCTACTGATTGGAAACCTCCCTCGCCCTGTGGGTCGGTGGTTTGAGACGCAGCAGGCAAAATCTGGGAAGGAAGAACCGAAAGACACTCTGGACTCCCGCAGCATCCCCGCAGGGCTCGTCCGGCCCTTCAGCTACACGAGTGAATGAAATCTCTGAGTCAGGAGGGGCCCCCCCGCGCACGCTGCTCTGTATCCGCGCTGATTCACCAGGCGCGAGGCTGGAAAATTGTATAAACATCCGTGTGGCAGATTCAGTAGTGGCATTTATTCCAACTGCTCCCCGAGTCCGACTGGTGTAATTCTGCTGAACTTTATTCAGATCTCTCAGAGTGGATGAAAGGAGCAGTGGCTGCCTGCTCACCACGCGGCGGCCCCTCGGAGGCTTAGGGAGGAAAGACAAGGCGAGAGCTCCTGCTTAAGCAGCCGTGTCATTGACAGGCAACGCGGGCCGACTTATCTGCGCGGGCAATAACGGGAGCCATTGTGAACTTTCAATCTGTGTCTCACATGCCCACCCGAACTGATGGAATAGACTTTGGAAATGGAACAGGATTACAGACTGGAAAGAGGGGAAGTAACCTCTGCTGCATTGGTGGCGAGGTCATGAACATAAATTCTGAATCCATGGATTCAATCAGGCTAGTGGCTCCAACCTGTCGCCTTAAATGTGTGTTTGGGAACCACTAACTCACCGCATTTGTTGAAGGAAACACAATCGCTGCCGGGTTTCATTTTGCCGGCAAAGTTGCTTTTCAGCCTTAGGAAGTTGTGGAAGTTCAACCGGACACAGGGGTTGCCAAGTTGTCGCACACGTTGCCAGGTTTAACATCAGGACAGGGTTGCGGTTTGGAAAAATATTCAAAGAATGTAATTGCATTGAATCCGCATTTTTTGAGTCAAGTCCGTTTTCAGTAGTCAACAAAGTCCACAATCTTTACAAAGGCGAGCTAAAAGCCACACAAATCAAAATTGTCATATGAGCGATGGAACAGATTGACCACTCTTAATGTGAAAGGGGGTAATACGTTCAATAAATGGCATGTACAAACAGTCGTCCATGATTTAGAGGATAATTCCTCTGGCATAAAGAGGCATATAAATGAAATTAGCAAAGAACAGTAACGTTGTAAGTCAAAATAATTGAGAAGATGGGGGACACTAAACCAAAGCTAAAAGAGAAAATGGCGGAGTGGACAGCCCAAAGCATGACTGCAATTCACTTCTAAAATTGCTCCTTCTCTGCTGAATGTGCAAATAGTCAACCTGCGAATGTGTTTGCCTACAGGGTGATAATTTGTCAATGCCACCATTCCTAATCCCCCCCCCCCATGATTTAGAGGATAATTCCTCTGGCATAAAGAGGCATATAAATGAAATTAGCAAAGAACAGTAACGTTGTAAGTCAAAATAATTGAGAAGATGGGGGACACTAAACCAAAGCTAAAAGAGAAAATGGCGGAGTGGACAGCCCAAAGCATGACTGCAATTCACTTCTAAAATTGCTCCTTCTCTGCTGAATGTGCAAATAGTCAACCTGCCAATGTGTTTGCCTACAGGGTGATAATTTGTCAATGCCACCATTCCTAATCCCCCCCCCCCCCCCCCCAACGGCTAAGGAATCCATTAATGCAGGTTTACGCTTCAAGTGCTTCAAGTTGCTTACACGTGAACATACAAACCTCCTTAATCATTGGAAGGCAAAGGGGGAGTGACAACGAGGAGAAAGGGGAGAAGCTCGCAGATGCACTCAAACGAAAACTTTACTTGTTAAATTGACAAAATGCATTCTGGGTGACGGTAAATGTTTCAGTTTTTTTTTTTTCTTTAGAACAGTTGCATTATAGCGTAATAACACGGATGAGTGATTAGCCCCTGTTCAGAATGGAAATGAGAATTGATCTCACTCCCTTTATTTGCGCATTCTTTTATACTGCTGTAATAATAGATACTCGGAAGTGTATTCTGGGGAGGTCTCTGACACTGAGTTGTCATATTTTGCATCGTCAAATCTGAAGTGTCCCACAGCTCAAATCTAAAATGACACGCGGTATAATTTGGGATATTTTGGGGTTGTTATGTTTTTTACACACCGGCTCCATATTTTTCTCGCTCAGAGATTGTGCATCTATTTAAAAGGCCGTCCTCTCTCACGGAGCCCGTACCTGTGTCGAAAACAGTTTGTGCATGGATATCATGAACTGAGTGTCAGTTTGTAGTCGCTGAAATAAGCAGGCAGGTCAGAGGTCAAACCTGAAACTGCCATTGCCACTCCTTGATCTCCGTGCCCTCCCTTCCTGTGATGGGGGGGGGGGACTCACTCATCCATTTATTTGTTTGGAGACAGGGAACAGTTGGAGCGTTTAGCCTCCCGTCACCCCAGTGCCCTTGACTCTGTTGTGAACTGGCCCTGCCCAGCACATCATCACCGCACCGCTGCGTACTAAGACACTGAGATGACATGCAACATGTCCCCTGACTCCCGGAAAGGAGGGGAGTCATCATTTATTCTCTCTCTCTCTCTCTCTCTCTCTCTCTCTCTCGCTCGCCTGCCACCCACCTCTTTTTGCTCCCCGGCTTTTTTTAATCCCACCCCGCCCCCACCCGGGCCCTTGTTTTGTGTCGGCTGATGATGCATAATATCCTTGGCCTGTTGGAGCGGGTGGAGGGTGGCTGCTTCCCACGTATAAGGTGAGCGCTTGACAGATAGAGATGCGTACGTCTGCATTATTCCCCCGGTATCTGTGACAGGTTAATTCGTGGAGAGTTGTAAATACAAAGACATGAATTATGCATAGAGATATAAAAGAAAGTGATGGGCTTTGTGGTTGGGCTAGACAGAGTCTTTCCGGACAGCTTAACATTTGAATGCATGTTTGCCGTCTGAAATGGAGCACACAACATATTTGCATAAGTGCTTCATTCTTTTTCAATAATACTTGAAAATCCACTTTTGGGATATTTTTGCACCAGGTGCACGCTGCACTTTTGCTTTTTCAGCGAAAGATTATAATAATTGCAGTTTCCCTTTTGTCCTCCATAATCGCAGATTACAAGAACATCAGACTGTGTTGTACTAATGCAAATGTTTGAAATCCTCAAACATCTCTCTGCCTTTTAAGTTCCCCTTTTATCTGTATTGGAAACAGAACGCTTTATAAACAGTTCCAGCTCTGTACAGCTCAATCTACTTTCACTGACATATGGATGAAACCAAACTGCTTGACGAGGCAAGACTGTCAAACACGGGTGTTCTTTGAAATTGTGCTTGCCCGGCGTGTTTGATATGATGAAGTGAAAACGAACACACTTTTAACGCAGCTGAACAGCTGAAGTCAGGGCCAATTTCATTCCAACGACACAGGAAGAACATTCAGCAGCATGCTGTATTAATTAGTACACATGTTAGTCCATTCCTATTCATGTACATATCTAAATAATCGATTATCCAATCAATTTCATATTCTGTTTAACCAGTTACTCCACAGCAAATTAATGTTTATTTCTTATGGCTTTGTCCATTTTCATTCTGGGAGAGTCAGTGTCAATACTGTCTGCCTTAAACATATTTAAATGTCAACATTTACTTTGGACACTCGCCGTGTGACTTGGACGGTTGTATTTTTAGAAGAAGTTTGCATACTTTGAAATCTGGCAAATCTGCCTATGACCGCATCCCATTCGATCAAATTCAACGTAAGATACTGTGTCATACTTGTGCCTTTTGGGGGTGGAATTTTAAAGCATGGTGACAGATATAATTGTCATTAGCATTTACTGGACTGCGCTTGTGCAGCCAAAATGCCGGAGGCAAGATGGTATTTTTGGTATGAGTCAAAGGAAATCCTCTAACCTGAGTTCAGATTTGGTTCTTAATGTAGATCAGCCACATTTAACTAATTTGCTGATTATAACTATTTCACTGGTATAATACGCGCTTGAATGTTTCATTGGTCAATCACCACGTTTGTAATTTCCGTCTGTTTAGTGTCCATCACCACCAATGGTTCCTGGAGAGAGCAACAGTCGGAGTGTTTTAGTTCAGATGCCCTCAGTGCTTCCTGTTTTGCCGTATTTACTTCAGCTCTTCTATCTTTTTGCACAAAATAAATAACATCCGCCTTCAAATGCTTGACAAGCTGAATGGGATTCTTGAAAAAGATACAGGAATTGAATTACTCGAAAGCTGTTTGGCAGACGGGCTCTCTCGTCTCACCCATCTGATTTATATATATCGTTTTTTTTTCCCCCTTAGCAGGGAAATGCATGTACGTGTGAAGGACTTCCCCTCCCTCAAGACGCCGCATTAATCTTGGCCAGGCGCAGCGTCAAGCAATCAAGCAGCGTCAAGAGAGGAACACTGAAAGCTTTCACCTGAAAGGTCTCTCAGAGTCGCTTTGTTCAGGAGAGCCTGTTCCAAAAGGCCTTTTCGGGTTAACATGTTGATCCCAGACACTCACACTATAGCAAATGAAGGTACACATACATATATGAACATTAAATGTTTTCAGGGCGGAGATTTCTTTCTTTTTTTTCCCCCTTACATTTGCTTTTTATTTCTTGACTACAGCGCCACATTGAAATGGGCCAGACTGGAAATGGAGAGATAGTGGCTGGATGAGAGACAACTGCTGTGACCAGCCTTCCCCTCAGGAAACCCAGCCATCATGTTGTCAGGTCATATTGATCTTGAGGGAAAGAGGGAAAGAGACTGTGCCGTGGTCAGGAGGGGGAGAGAGACGGAGGGATGGGAGAACAGGAGGGAAGAAGGCTGCTGTCCGAGAGAGGCTGGTGACATTTCAGCAATGCTTTATTCCTCACTTTGGCATTTCAAATGAATACAAGCCTCTAATAACCACGCCAAATGGAAAAGATGGAGGAGCAGTTGACACTCTGATGAACAATGCAGCAATTTTGCATCTCATTCTTTCACTCTCTCAATTTCATCCCAGTTTCTATCAATTTCCCTGCCATGACCCCTGCATCTCATTAGCAACGGCCAAGAACCGGGTCTGTGTCCCTGGAACTCTTGGATTCTCTCAGTGGCACATTTTAAGGGGGCTTGAAATGAGCAATACAAATATGTTTAGTTTAGTATAATTGTTATTATTCTTAGGGGTGGGGGACTCCTATAGTAACACATGGACTATACTTTAATTTTCAATTTATTTTAAGTTGTTTCAAACAATGTGGCTCAATGGCAGTGAACACACAGTTGTGTGCACACGCAGTAAATTGTGAGGTTTGACCTGGCAAACGATTTGTGGATTTCAAGTACAAATGAGCTTAGTGGACCGGTCATAGAAAACTTTACGACAACAAAATCCATTCGTTTCATTGGAGTCAGCAGTTAAGTGAATAACTCATGGAGGCAGTTTTTTTCTTTCAAGTCAAATTCAATGTTGGTGTCAGTTCGTTGTGAAAAGAAATTCCGTTTCAAGCTGTTTTCAGTCAATAAATCAAGACTGCTGCTAATTAACCCTTAGACAACTAGGTGCATAAAATGTTCATAATGCCATGCGTATGGGTTCAAAAAGAAACATTGCCGCTGAACAGGGCAAACGTAAGGCACATGTACACTGCGTAGGTGCACATTTTGCAGCATGGGGTTTTTTTGGCAAAAGGGGGAAAATGATTGTATCTCATGTTTGTCTGAATGAGGAATGCAGTTTTCAACTCTGCTAAAAACCAAGGAAACTCAAACCTAACACCGTGTGGTTAGTGTCAGGCTCTGGTTGTTGGCTACCGGATCAAAACAGAGACGCCTGTATGGTCTTCTGATGCGTTTGTTTTACACACAAATAGGCGCCGGTATTAAGTATTCTGTCTGTTGTATCTTGAGGAGGGAGATATATCAGCTTTTACCACACATGCAGGAGCTGTTTCATCCAGTGGGATACAGAGAGCGAATTAAACGTCCCCTCATTAAAGCAATGTTAAAGCTTTTTATTGAATCCTGACATCAGAGGGATGTATCTATTCCCTCACACAACCACGCTCTCTGCCTCCATCACACACACAGACACAGGCACAGAAACACACCCACACCAAAATATACAGGTATACACCCCCCCCCCCATATATCAGCTTTTACCACACATGCAGGAGCTGTTTCATCCAGTGGGATACAGAGAGCGAATTAAACGTCCCCTCATTAAAGCAATGTTAAAGCTTTTTATTGAATCCTGACATCAGAGGGATGTATCTATTCCCTCACACAACCACGCTCTCTGCCTCCATCACACACACAGACACAGGCACAGAAACACACCCACACCAAAATATACAGGTATACAAAAGTACACCCCCCCCCCGCGGGCGCCACCGCCATCCCCATGACAATAAGGCAGTATTAAATGTACCGCAGTGGGACTCTGGGACAAATGGGACAGATAATGAGGCCAGGTGTTAATTAATGTGGAGTAGGACGCCCGGTGATTACCAAGCGTGGCCGTGCGGTGGATCTGCCAAGCGGCGCACTTCAAAACTGCCTGCGCCGCCGTCCTCAAAGGGACGGCTTTGGCACGGGCCGCCTTCCAAAGGGCGGAGGGCTTGGCGCGCGAGGCAAATGGAAAAACACGAGAAGTTTGCGTTTTTTGTTTTTTTTTGTGTTTTGATCAGAGATCTGGGTCAATTGCGAGCCACAGGCGTCACCTCTGTGATGTGCTGTTTACTTACACCTGATGCATTACTCGATTTTTTTATGTTTGCCGTGTTCAGCCTCGTGGATTCGCTTAAAGAGACATGCTCCTGATTCTGCAACTACAGACCATGAATTATCTTAATTTTTTGCTCCAGAGAATGTCAAAGCATTCATACCTAAACCCGATAAGACCCACACCATCAAACCTAGCATTATCGGTATTGGGATCTATTCACACTAGGATTATAATCTAAACGATATAGCTTTTGACAATCAAATAATATTTAATTGTGTAATAACTTCTCAGTATACGAATGTCAAATAAGCAGTTTAATTAGAGTTTGGCCTCGCTCAATGAATATTGAATATTTAGAGACATGAAGAGCTAAAACCATTTCTTTTGTTTTCCTTATAGCTTCTTGAGACAAATTTAAAGTGATCTTTAAGAAGCCTGGATTACAAACCTCAGGCAACTCCGGGTGTGGCGAGCAATGGATGTGGATGGCTATTATTCTGAAATGTATCGCTCACATGTCCCAGCCATTTAGGTGATCAGGATTGTACCATGTTGTTACTGGATACTGAATTGCCATTATCTGCCGTCAGATCTCTGACAGTCGTAACCCCTCCGACCTGGCCGTATATGATGGAGCACCCGCAGGTCAGAGCCTGCCGCCCTTCATTCCTCTGAAGGTCAGGGGAGTGGAGAGCCCGGCTCTGGTGTGAGCCACTCTGGCCCTGACTTCAGGTTATTAAAGCTCTATTGAGTTTCTGCCAAAGCTCTGACTCTCCCAATATCTCACCACGGCTCATCTCAGCTGCCTCCTCCATCGGGGGGGGTTTATAGCGAGCTGAAAGGATCAACAGCCAGTCCCTGTGTTCACTATACACTTGACCGATCCCTCCTCGAAAAAAAATCAGACCTAGATCTACTCAGATATCATCTTTTCTGGGCCTCTGGGTCGTCTCTGGATCACCGCAAACATATCATGATCCTGGGTTTATATCCGGGGATTGTGGGAGCACAGGGCAGAGAGAGAGAGAGAGCTGGCCTTTTAACACCCGCTGAAAGTGGGGAATTTATTGTGCTCCGTAATGGGCATCTTTTGATTTGGTCAAGTAGCCCTTCAGCTCAAATCATCGTCTGGTGGGGGGATTAACTCCCCGAACACCGAGTCGCACCCGGGACGACATCACCCAGCTGTCGTTTGTCCGGATTCTTCCTCCACTCCGCGCCCCGAGAATGAGCGTGGCCATCCGGAGGTGTGAGGGACCTGACGGGTGTCGTGTGTCAGGTTGGGAGGTGTAAGGCCGAGCAGGATGACGGTCTGATTAATCTAGCAACACCTTCGTTCCACTGGGAGAGATTTCTCTCACAGCCACAGAGCCTGCGTAGACAGAAAATTACTAAGGGCTTCGGCATAACACCAGCAAAGCACACACAGGTCACACTCTCATAAATGCTTTATTACTGTATGTTTCACAGCAAAGCTTTACCTTCAGTGGCAAATATCATATATCATCAGAATGATGGCATTGACTTCACGACAAATAAATATCCAAAATAATAAAATGTTGTGTTATTTTCTAATTACAGATTGTTCCTATAATATCTGAAAATCAAAGGTAAATCCCCATTCAAGTCCCAACTTCAATACACAATTTGAATTAGTATAATAACAGCGACGGAAAAATTGTGTTTTATGAATATTAGTATTATATTATTATTCTTTTCCAGTATTGTGTCTTCTGAATGGGCTTTTTGTGCAATTTATATTCTGTGTATTCTGTTTAAACACAAAATCAACAACCATTTTTTCACAGGACTGTTGGCAACTGACAGTGTTATATTTTGGGGCAGTCATCACTCACGTCAAGCCAAATTAATTTAGCGAGCATTTACCAAGCAAAGTTGTCCCAGTGCAACCCCATCTCCTAGAAAGCACACTTATACGCCAACAATCCAAAAATTGCGTATTTTTAAACTGAGTAATATATTTCCAAGGAAACCCAATTACGCTCTCCATTACCGCAATGAGAAGTAATGACAAGCTTGAACTACAGGAGGTGGCTGCAGTATAGGAAAATGTGATTTGAGCAGGCTTCCAGAAATCTGTCAGCTTAACTGATTGGTTGGGTGGCCTGCAGCCATCCTTCAACGGCAGCTGTCATTGGTCTGAGAATTTATCAGCCCAGCTACCCCCTAGTGTCAAAAGGCACATCAACAGGGGCTTGCGCTTTGTCAATCTCAGAGGCCATATGTCACTCATCTGAAAACATTTGTGTGTGTGTGCGTGTGTGTGTCCACAATGTTTGCCACTTGCTAGGAGGCTGGCAGTTTAGAAGAAGAAAACATTTAGTGTTACCATGGTATTACAGTATTCTTGTGTGTGTGTGTTTTTTATGGCAATATGTTTGATTTATTTAATTGTGTGGAAAGCACACACGTCTGGGTCATGTTGTCTTGTTTGTCATGGCTCATCGATTCCTATAAGTGCAACTATACGAAGTATTGAACAGGCCCAGGAATTTACATATAAATATCCCCTGAGTCTCTGTGATGATTTGAAGAGCTGAGTGTTGTCGGGATTGCTTCATATTCAACTGAATGACATTTGAATTTAACATTCTCAGCTCTCTCTCTCCCTCTCTCTCGTCCTTGTTCTCTGGCTCTCCTACTGAGTATGACACCCCGGTATTGGATTGACCTTATAGGCTGCAGAGATCAGGACATCATTAGCTGCGACCAGCCGCAGACTTGCTGCTCAGGCCTCTTGCACTAAGCCACCGGGCGGGGACGGATCATATAGCACTGATAGAGACCTGCTGGGCTTGGTTACACAGCAGCCATGGTGGCAAAGTCACTGTCAGCAATGCCAATAGGAGATTGTCAAGGTTAAATCAGCTTGGCACTGGAATCCTTTATACGTGTACCAAACGGTTTGATATCATTAGTAAGAAATAACCAGTTTGAACATTCTAAGTCCATATTCCAAGTGAATTCAGAATACTACTACAATGTGAAATACATTCCTGAAATATTAAACGAGGAGAGTCCCCAGTATGGGTCATGCCCTTAAAATACTGGATCCTGCACCTCCACGTGATCCTCAGATCCTCCTTCTCTAAAAGATGTGTCTCCATGGCCAAGTTTAGCTGTGGTGCTCATCATGATGGGTAAACTGGTCCTAATGTGCAAAGCTGACTAAGCATAGCTTTAAATGATTAAATGATGTAATAACAGCAGCAAGGCATATTATTATACATATATATTGCAATTTGCGTAGAGTGGTATTAATCTCGCAAGCATGAGTAATTCACCATCGCAAGGAAAAAATATGTATGTATTTATTTATACACGAGCAAGCTGAATTGCATTCTTTCAAATATCTTTTCAAACTATCCATGAGTTGAATCTTAACACGCTACTGTGTGATTATAAGTGACCTCTCAATAACCTTTGATTGATATTGTGAGACAAGTATTTTCTCTTGAGGGCATGTCACATATTTCATTTGGTCAATATCTCGTTTTGGAACAAAACTCTTTTCTTTCTCTCTAATTCTCTGCCGGGCATTGCACTCCCCCGCAGCTGTGATCAGAGGTAAAGGATCAAGCTGAGAGAGCTTATTGTTCGCCAATACATCCCTCTGGCACAGTGCTGAAGCCCTAGGTCTTAAATGACCACAGAAGGTATTGATCTTCATAAGGCACTGTTTTTGTTGTTAAATAAGCACCACAGGAAATCCAATGAAAGGTCCCGACCTTTTCCCCATCATTTCACCTTCACTGGCGTTCCAGTGGGGGCGGAGGGGGTTTATTGCGAGAGAGTAAATACCGCACATGTCGCTTAATGTTCAATCGGAAAACTGCCTTCGCATTAACGATGGAGTGGTCCGCCAGCCCGCTGCCATATGTGAACAGGGCTCCTCGGTTAGAATGATCTGTTCCCCCGAAGGCCCTGAATCTGAGGCAGCCGCAGAGAGAATGATTATGGATTGAATTTACGACTGCTTTCCACTTCTTACCCTGGTGGGAAGGAGCACATTTCTCCCTTTAAAGCTTCTATTTACGCTCCCTGTTTCCAGCTTGGAAATGGTTTTTCTCATTAGCCACGGACGCCACGGTCTGAGTTCTCTATATTGTCTGTGAGTAAGCGCTCCCGTTTCTGGGGGAATGATGCAAAAGCGGCCACCCCACTGCTTCCCCCCAAACCCAACCAAAGCGTGAAAACCAATCAAACAAATATAATATCTGGCATGACATTGGAGAAATCACTCTCCTTCACTGTCTCTCTCTCTCTCTCTCTCTCTCTCTCTCTCTCGCGGTGTTTCCCGCCAAGCTCCGAGCTCCGACTGGACCTCCAAGGCTGCTCAAGAACACCACGAGCGGTAACACGTGTCATCGTTAAACAGTTGACACAGGGGCAATGTATTGCCCCTGTGGCCACCGCCACCCTCCCTGTAACGCCCCCACCCCACTCCAGTGTGGCCTTTCAAGCTCCGTGTGTGTGGGTGTGCGTTGGCACCGGAAGAATATAGTGCACTTAAGGTCGTCTTTTTTTATATAGCAAAATAAGAAAGGCCCTCCCACTCTCCCATTCTCTGGCCCATAACCCTTATTACCCCTCCTAATTGGATCATGCGGCGCTCCCTTGAGTCGGCTGCGCAGGGGCCGAGTGACCCACAATCCCTCAGTCTTGTTCGGCCTCACTGCATAGTTATCTCCTCTGGCTGAGGAGCAGGTTGCCGATAGCATATCACAGTCCCGCAGGAAATAAAACGGGCTGTGGGGATCCGTACCGCCAAAAAAAAAAAAAGCAGACGAGCCATCCATACATCTTCCTCGGAAGAAAGACAAGGCGTCCAATAAGACATTCCGAATGGCGCCCGCTTATCAGTATTCCTGCCAGTGATCCTCCTTCCACAAAGTGGCGGTCCGGGTCGAATGCGTGGCACTGCCGGAGATAGAAGCGGGTAATGTTGCAGATAGCGCCCGTTCTCACCTTTAGATAATTTTGCGTGTAGAGTGTCAGATGATTGCTGATTATTGAACCGCTCTACAGTGAATGTGAATCTCCTCAGCACTTAACCTCATTGTTCCGAGAGCGGGGAGGTGAGAGGAATGTCAATTGGAGTGTGTTTGGTGGTCTCTGGCTCCGTTTAAGCCCCCTCTCTCTCCATCTCCCTCGCGCTCCCTCTCTATGCCTTTTCACTCACACGGATACACACTGCATGCGCAGGCAAACGCATTCAGAGCTCTCTGCCCCGTCCGCTCACACAAACAAACACAAACACACCAAGAGCCCCCCCCCCCCCCCCCCAAAAAAAAAAACATGCTCTCAGAGACAAACACACACACATACCCTGACTCCAGTGGATATCTGTGGTACAGAGCAGACGCGGGCCCATGAAAAATGCATGGCCCTTTGTGTGTTTCATAAGAGACGCTCATCGGGATTCCGTTCCCATCTCGGCTGAAATACCACACAGGAATATCAATTACACCGGCAATTTGGATGGCGGTGTAGGCCCGGAATTCACCGCACGAGAGTGTGGGATCCACACTGTCATCGTAATGAGACGGTCAATGTCTTCCGTGGCCAACACTGCAAGCACATATTATAAAAATACACATGGGACAGAGATCCCATTGAGTACGCCGGTAGAATCATGATGGGAAGGGAAGCTGAGAGCACACGGAGAGAGTGAATAACCGTTCTGGGATGATGTTGTCCTTTTAAATATTTCATGACCTTTTGACATTTCATATTTGTCACTTCCTTAAGTTTCAGAATGCAGGTTTTACCTTCATTTCCACACATTTTTGTTAAAATTCTGTCATCATTTTCAAGAATAAAGTGTTGAGATATATTCATATATTTTTAGGCTGGGCCGTTTGTTGGTTATCAAGGCTAGGCCAGCCTAAACATATATGCATATAGCATCTAGAATATAGAATATCTTGTGTAGTTTCTTGCCCCCTTAGTGAAACAGCTTGGAAAGCACACGGAGAGAGTGAATAACCGTTCTGGGATGATGTTGTCCTTTTAAATATTTCATGACCTTTTGACATTTCATATTTGTCACTTCCTTAAGTTTCAGAATGCAGGTTTTACCTTCATTTCCACACATTTTTGTTAAAATTCTGTCATCATTTTCAAGAATAAAGTGTTGAGATATATTCATATATTTTTAGGCTGGGCCGTTTGTTGGTTATCAAGGCTTGGCCAGCCTAAACATATATGAATATAGCATCTAGAATATAGAATATCTTGTGTAGTTTCTTGCCCCCTTAGTGAAACAGCTTGGAAACTATACAAAATAATCTATACGAAACACATGCACACACCAAGCATTTAAAGAGTCCCGAAAACACTTTGTCGCAATTGGTGAAAGCTTAAGTTAATGACCTGGCTTTCAGAAACAATTACTGGACAATTATAATATGTGTTCATTATTGTACTCTTTGTTTTTCCTTGGGACCTCCTTCTGGGCATTGAATAATTGGTACCTGCGTAATTGCTTACATTACATTAAACATTAAACATATGCACACATATAAATTGCGCTTTAAAAGTGATACATTTCTGTTCATCATATGAAAACGGATTATAAAAAAGAAGCATTTTTACTCATATTACATCAAGGATATTGGAAATAGTCAAATTTGTCTTTAATGTGTGATATAGCGCGGCGTATTTCACAGAGAAAGACTTTAAAACCACTCTGTTTTTATTTAATTTATTGTATTTTGTGAAACCTAAAAAACGAGCCATTTAAAAGTGTGCTGCATCACAGTTGCAAAGTGTACTTAAGTTTGTGTTTCGCTTTGTACCCACAGGAAAATCCTTACATGTGCAACAACGAATGTGATGCGACCACCGAGGAGCTGGCTCATCCTCCCGAGTTGATGTTTGACTTTGAGGGTCGCAACCCCACGACGTTCTGGCAGTCCACCTCGTGGAAGAAATACCCCAAACCCCTGCAGGTCAACATCACGCTGTCGTGGAACAAGACCGTGGAGCTGACCGACGACATCGTCCTGACCTTTGAGTCGGGCCGACCCGAGCAGATGGTCCTGGAGAAGTCGCTGGACTACGGCCGGACCTGGACCCCGTACCAGTTCTACGCCACCGACTGCCTGGACGCGTTCACCATGGAGCCCAAGACGGTGAGCGATCTCACCCAGCGCACCCTGCTGGATATCATCTGCACCGAGGACTACTCCAGAGGCTACGTGTGGAAGAACGACAAGACGGTGCGCTTCGAGATTAAGGACCGCTTTGCGCTGTTTGCCGGGCCTCGACTACACAACATGGCCTCGCTGTACGGCCAACTGGATACCACCAAGAACCTGAGGGACTTCTTCACCATCACCGATCTGAGGATTAAGCTGCTGAAGCCCGCCACCGGAGCCACCATGGTGGACGAGAACAACTTGTCCAGATATTTCTACGCCATCTCTGACATCAAGGTGCAGGGCAGGTAGGAACGTTTACCGATGTTTATATTAATATGTCATCTTCTTTAACACCTACATTTGCACACTATTTAAACTGTCACGATCGAGTTCATCATTTTCACCACTCAAAATGCTTTCAAACCTTTATTTACTGTTCAAATTGAGATTTTTGCGATTGATGTGTCTTCAAAACATTTTTGCCGTGTGTAGTAGAGCATATTTTTTTAGTTTTTGCAGTGTGTAACCTATCCGGCGATTTTCGGGGAATGGAAACATTGTCGTTTCATGGCGCATGGAAACCGCCCACGCGACGGCCGTAAAGCCTCTACAGCTGCTCTCAGAACGGGGCCTGTGTTGCTCGCTGCAGTTGGTTTATATGGGGATAACTAGGTTGGTAATGACCCATCAGATGGGCCCTAGGTGGATTGAAACACTTAGTTTCCTAATTACAATTCAGTCGACTTCAATGGCAGATGAGAACCATTAGCAATGTTGGCTAATTGGTAGGAGACTAATCTTGTAGTTAAGAGCATTTGCAGCTGATTAAATGGTAATCATCGGGGACACATCAGTGGAACATTCAGAATTGCCAGTTTGCGATTTGCAAATTCAGCAGTACCCTGCTCATTGAGTAGATTTAAAGCCTAATCTACGAGCAAGCTATAGCATTTTGCAGATATAACTGTCATATATGTACGGCAGTCAAACAAACTCATCCATCTTCTTTTCCCATTTGTACCGTTAGCTGGAGTTGTGTTCTAAATCACACAACCTGTTATCCGGCACACAGTAGCATCTCTCCCGCATGAATCTTATTTTTCCATTCATTAGAAAGAGTAGCACACGGTTCTACGGAGGGAAAATAAGCTATTTTGCCCATTTTTTTTTACCATCCAGCCCCTGGGCTTCAAATTCAATTTCCAACCAAAAGTTTCCAGCGAAAAAGAAAAGAAAAGAAATATACGATTTCTGTCCAGAGGTGGATAAGTAACTCATTTGAAAGGGGGTGACGGAGCTGGGTGGGGGAGAGACTGATTGGAGTTCCCACCAGCCTCAGCAGCCTCCTGGCTGCAACCCTAATGCGAAAGCCTTATCACACAATGGCCATCCTGTCTTAGAATACTCCATAAACGCTGATAAACTTTCTCACACACGCACACACACACACACACAGCTGTCCATGAAAGTCAGGGCTCTGAATTGAGGCTCGAATCCTGCAAAAAATGCCAAATGCCACTTTCACGGTAAAATGTGGATGGTTTACCCTTCCATTGAATTCATATTTTAGAGAAGATAAATATCAAATGCATACTACTACTATACTGTGTATATTAAATCCAAATTTAAACGGAGGAGGCTCATTATCTGTACACACTTGGAAGTCGTTGTTGAGGAGAAGAAAAAAAGACACTTAAATTGCCTGAAACAAGTCGAGGAAAAGCCAGCGAAACCAATAAAAGTAAATAGCATTTCATCCGCAGATAAATCCTTGAGCTTCCGATGTTGCACAAGACAATATAAAAGAATCAGAGTAGATTTCTTTTTATTATCAAAGCATGTTCACAGAACCCAAGTTCCTAGAACTGGCTTTGGAAAGGCTGAGAGTCACACCGCATTGAAAGTTGAAAATACTGGCACTGGCCGTATCATGCACAGTGACGATAGTAAAGTTAAAAGTAAAAGAAGGAGGAAAGAAAAGGAGGATTTTTTTTTTCCACCTTTATTCAGCGGAGCGCGTGGCAGCGTTAGCCGTGCTATTGATTTCTAATGTTATTCCACATCAACAGGGAATAAAAACCTTGAGCCGTGCAGGCTGTCCCACCTTTCACGTCTCCCTCCCCATCGTTCCTCACTTATTGATCAGGTGTCTGCCCGTTAATTAAGACATGACCGCTATTGGCTGGCTGCACGGTCAGAGCTGCACGTCTGCAGGGTGCAGCAGGGCCTGGGAATGAGAGGCAGCTAATCCATAAGTGCTAATGTGCTATCCTACATGTCATCCTCAATTTTACCCCCCCCCCCCCCCCCTCAATTTTCCCCCCCCCCCCCCCCCACCGCAAACCTTTTCCTCAACATTTTTCCCCAGAATTCAAAGTGATATTAAAAAAAAAAAACATGGGCAGATTATTCATGCTATAGAATGATTTGTGCATTTAAAGAACAGATGTAAAATAGGATTGTTAAGTAATACATGTACATCAAGATGACATTGGTTATGGGTGACCAATCTCGTGGTTGTATACCTTTGCCAACCACAATGCAGGAAATGCGGTCACAAGCTCCGCATCTGTTCCTGAGTTTAAGTGTTCAATAATAGTTTTTTTTTTTCTTGCAGAACATTTTATAAAAACAATTATATTTATTCAAGGCAAACGTACTTCTTATATACATGAGAATATGTTTCAACTCCTCCTGAACGCACAGGTCCACAGACATGCTCAAGGACATGTGGACAGACAGACCACATTGCCTCCTGTATGTATGTAATGTAACCCATTACCGAGTCTTCTCTGTACGTGCACCATTACATTTTCCACTGATGATTTTGCATTAGGTCATATATATTGTGTGAGCATCTTTTGTGATGCCTCCAGGCCTAATTAATCGGTAACAGTTGGATAAAAGTCGATGAATTCATTAATACATCAATTTCCACGTGTGACGTACTATGGCGTGTGGCGCAACCCATTTTAATGCAGTAAAATCTGTCTTTGCATGACTTCTACTGAAAATCACCATTTTGTTCTGTCTGGTGCCATTCTGTACCCACTGAAATGACTGCTTTTAACACACAAGGACTCGAGCAGATCTAATATTAACATGACTGCAGGCTTATGGAAATGCAAGAGAGAGATGCTCCATTCCCCCATCGACTTTCCATGCCGGCAAATTTTAAACAAAAGCACATTTCAAAGATGGGAAGAAAAACATCTTTTATATTTAACGTTTCTCAGAGGTAGCCTTTTACAGAATTATTCAAATGCAATTTTGATCCAAAAGGGATAGAATAGAATAATGCTATGAAACTTTTTAGTGTTATTTTATATTCTCCAGTGGTTCCCCCGAGCCACAGACAAACTCTGTGCCTCCCTCTCCCGGTGGGAATCCTGAGCTCATAAAAGTGCCGACACACACACACACACACTCTCTCACCCCTCAACTATAACTCGCACTGAAAAAAGGGAAGGAGTCTAAATTTGTTACTGCTGCACAGTGCATTCACATAACAGGCCACGTGCTTTGCTGGGCCACCCACAGTAAATCTCGGTCCCGGGCATATGTACGGTGTGTGCTCTTTGAGGGTTACACATGGAAATTCTACCAAAAAATAAATACAAATATGCCAGCCTATTTTCCTTTCCTCCATTAAAATAAGATTTAAATATCTTTAAATAAGGACACAATGCAGTAGGAACAAAACGAGCATTGATATGCCTGCAGAGTGTTTAAATACCTTGAGTGGAATTGTCAAATCCAACTCAGTGGTTACAACAGTCAGGAAGTCACAAACGAGTCTGGGCAAATATTATTCTTCAGTCCCCGATGGTTGTTGAAACCAGCCAAGTGTGCACATATAAGATTTCCTTTTTAGTGAGTGAGCGTTTACCTTTGTATTGCACCTTTTCTTCCCCGCAGATTGCCCTTAATGGAAAACTGGGAATACAATAATATAGCAGGGTGCCATTACCTCGTTTTGCACAACATTACAATACCGCTCTCATGTTAACAGTGCATGTCACTCAGCTTGTTATTTATACCTAAAATCCGACATTTTACATTAGTCTTGAGTGAAGGCTGCTTTTATTTCGCTGACAGCTAAATCGGTGTTTCAGGGCAGGTCATTGGAGAGTCGTACCTACGTGCTCTAACCGCCACCAAGACAGCCAAGCATCCCAGAGTCCAGCGGTGTTTCCGAGCAGTTTATCACTCACCGGATGAAAGTGCTCATGCATATTTCATTGATACCGTTTTCTCCATCGGCATTTTCACATGCACATAAAAAAAAAGAAAATCTTTTGAACCAACATTCCCTCTTATCTTTGAACACTTTTGGTTTGCCTCCCTTTTTACGTTTGTCGCCTCAGATGGATGCCAGTACGTTTCATGTCATGACACTGTGAAAACCTGCCCTTTATGTGAATCGGCTTTTGTCTATAGGCTATTTGCGCCTTGAAAAACGTGCACACCCCACACAGATTTCCACAGTGGGCTTAAGCGGTGCAGCGCATTAAGGGCCTTCCAGTCAACAAAAATTGTGATTTGTCGTGTTGTTTTTTTTGTAGCAGGTGGAAAATGTGATAAGTGATAAGTGTATATGTGGTGGAAACCCAAAGATTTATTATTATTATTTTTTTGTAAACACTCACATACCACCACACGAGGAACTGCAAGCACACACAAACACTCTGGCTCTTATCCAATGACACGCACGAGCTCATGCCTTGTGAGCCATGACGACCGTAGCCGGCTTGAATGACAGAGTTTGAAAGTCAGGTTCAAGTGCAGGCTCACACAGCCGCCAGTGTTACCACCTTCGCCGGGGTTCTCTCCGGCTCTGCCCGACGCTTGCTCACTTATCTTCCACCAGATGTCTGTCACACGCGGCGATATTTTCTGCCAGTCATCACCCGGTCTCCAGCGTTTAATTAGTGCTCATTACGGGCCTGGCTTTTCTTTGTAAATAATATATTGGTGCCAGAGAAAGTACATCAACATAAACTGTCTCTGGAGGGTGCTGCAGCAGCCATGAATAGTGAAATCAACATGTCCTCTTCCTCCTCTCGCCCTATTCTACAATGGAGCTCGACTTGTTGCGGGAACACACAAGGTTGTTGTGGCTTTTATGTATCTCGAATGGCGTATAGGTTATGTGTGTGTCCTCACCTGATTAATACAGTGGCAACGCATAATTCATCCTCATTACATTAAAGTGTTACTACTGCTATTCTGAAAACAGATGTTATATTTGTACTCTCCATACTGCAGTGAAGTGGGTGCCTGCAGTAAGCACATGCATCTTTCTGCCCACACACACACACACACACAGTAGCAGGCAGCCGACCTCTGATTTCCATATTAATATGTCCTCCTGTTGAGGATTTCTTGGCGGCGTCCTCCCTGTCTCAGCAGCTTACATCACATAAATGAGATGCCCCTCCACCACGAGGCGTGAGGTGGAGAGAGAGGGGGGGGAGGGGGTAGACATTACCATACTGTATGCCTACATCAATGCACAACCTCAATAATAAGCCTTGTCATTGAAACAAATCACAGGCTTTCAGTGGCGGTGGTCCAAGCCATGCAAATTCAAATTTCCATTCGCCCCGGCAGAAAATTGGAGCAGGGGGAATTAACTTGTGATCCAATCCTCATATTTCTCAACAATTTAGGGAGCTCTGGTGGGGCTGCTTTATATGTCGATGGAGGACGCAAACAATTTGCTTGAGATGTATTACATTCCAACCCAAAGAATGACAAAATTGGCCACAGCACAGGGGGGGGGGAAGAAACCCGCTTAATCGGACTCTTCAATTTCATGGTGACACAGCCTGGTGTAACGAGGTGACTCTGTGACTCTGCCCTCTCCTCGTGGAATGGTTCAATGGCATTTTGAAATGTGAAATGAGGCAACATGTAAAAGTGCTCTGCATCTGGCTTAATGAGCTGGATTTACATTATACCTGCCCAAATAACTGGTGTTTGAGAAGCAAGGTTATTGCATTTTTCTTTCTCTGTTCCGACAACCGTGTCTTTAGTTTACAGAACTTTGTTCTGTTTTGAATTCTGTTTTGAACCCAGGAATGTCTCATCAGGTCAGGTTGCATATTTCAGCAAACATCCATTTTTAACATTACCGGGACTCAATTTATATTTTTAGACCACATTATGCAAGCTATATTATTAATCTGATATACATGAATAATTCAATATTAGAGTAAACAAAGTTAAGCGCACCATATTAATCTGTCCTTTGGAAACGTTCCAGGCAAGTGTATTTGTGTGGCACATTTAAAAAGAACAGGACCGTTTAAAAATCCCCAAATGCTCAAAGAAATAACAGAATACAAATTTTGATTCAAAGTGCAAGACATGAACGAAGTTTGAAACAAAACCAATGTGGACAATCACCAAGATCTGACCCGGTGTATCATAGCAACATAAAAAATAAAGTATTTTTGGCTCAACGGGCCAAAGAGAAACTCTTTGATCTCTATGAAGCCAGGGCAAAGACAGAAGAACTGGAGGGATATGATTCTGATTCTCTTTGAGTGAGCTCTCGAGGAAGTCAAGCCTCCTATAAATAAAAACAAGGACTTTTTTTCCCCCTTTCTAAATCCTGTAAAAAAAAAACTTTCCTAGTTTAATTTTTTCAACTCCTTAAATTTTTTAGGGTTCTGGAAGGTCAATTTTTGTCAATGATAATATTACCCCAAAAGGTCCGGTTTGGTAATTAATTATTAATTAGCCTTTGGCAAACCAGGATGGGTCCTGCAATTCATGAGCTGGACTGACCTGAAAAAAAAAAAAAAAGTAAAAATATTAAAACTATAAAAATAAAAGGACGTTTATTGTTGACACTAAACAAACATGATGGAAACAACAGCTCTTGATACCATTTGGCTATTTCTCTATCTCGCGTCATTCACTGCAGTCCTTTTCTCAGCTTTAAAGAATCAAACGTACTCTTTGCCGACACAGTGTTGGCAGCTTATTCTGGTTCGTCCTGGGCAGACATGGACATACCACTACAGTTTTCAACAAGGCCAAAGTTTCCCCTCGAAAGCCTTGATCTTTCCATATCTGTCAGAGCCATCACTGGTCAGGCTTTGTGAGCCTCTCCAGGTGTCTTGTCGAGAAAAGTTTCAGGAAACCTCAGTATGCATTTATACAGCAAGGAGGCACATTACACGTTCTGACCGTGGGCAACTTGTGGTGAGGGAGAGGTGAGCTACAGGGGCTGAGGGAGACTCACAGAGCTCAGTGTTATCATTCACAGCTGCAGCCATTGGTAAATGTCTAACAGGTCGAAAAAAGAAGGAAATAAAATTCTCGTTTCAAAAGCCTCGCGTTGCCATTTTATAAAACTTTTCAGGAGTAAAGTCGGCACAAACATGCCCAGGATTCAGGCCTTACTGTGGGACTCTGCACGTTTCTATGCCTCCACAAGCTCCAACTATAAGGCCAATCACACAAGCCAGCCCCAGCTGAACTCGTCAGAGCTAATGTGACACACCTGGCACACATTGTGATTTTTTTTTTATTTTTAAGTAATTATCACCCTATACATTAAAATATAATCACTGAAATACTATGAGAACAAGGGTTATTTATAACCAGGATGTCAACTCATCTAAGCTTAGCCCAGTTTGAAGTTGAAGAATCTATAAATAATTATTCTTGAACGTCAACACAGGTGTGCAGCCCGCTGATTTTGGTTGGTTGATTCAGGTCAGGTTAAAGTTGGGCAAAGCAATGAAAGGTCACCAAGCTCAATGCACACATTTTTCAGAGACGATATTTTTGATTGGCCATAGTAGTATACAACACTCACACATATGGTAACAATAGCAATAGCAAAAGTGGCGTTTGCCCCGTTCATGTATCCCTGAAGGCCAGGAAAGTTTGCATCCAAAATGTCCTAAATGTGAAGGAAAAATATTGATTGCTTTGTCATCTATTAATTAGAGGAAAAATCCCAATCTGATGCTTTCCGCCATTGTTAAATCCTACATCTGTGTATTTCATTCGAGCACAGTCAGTACTACACACCCACACCGCCTTCAGAGGTTCAATGATGGCAAATCGGTAATAAATAAATACATCTCTGAAGTTATTGGATATATTAAACAGGTTTAAAAGAGAAATACACATTTTCCAGCAAAGCGACAGAATTTGCAGTTTTTATAACCTTGACTCCGTTACAGTGTGTTCCTGCTCGTCAGACAATTAGACAACCATATTAACATTAACATTTCCTGACATCAATGGTCACTGTTTATTGACTGTGAATTCGTCCGACGGATATTTCAACAAATGCAAGTTAAATCAAACTCTGGAGGGAGATGTTGCTTAAATTTCAGATAATTCTTAAGTTTTATTATTGAAGGTGTGGCCAACACCAAGGCTATAGTTTTTTTTTATCAAGGACTCTAGAGTTGTTTTCTTCTCTAGGTTCAACTAGAAAAATGAGCCAATGAAAGTTTCCATAACCTGCCACTTCTGTCATCCCTACTTTGAGGTCCTCATTTAATGAGTTCCGTGCGCCTGTCTTGTCTTGAATCGGAGGTGCACCGAGCTGTGGCAGGGAGGAAAAGCTGTGTTAGACATAGTGAGCCTGTCGATGCAGTGCCAAGCAGCCTGGAGAGACCAAGGTTAGGGGGAAAGGAAAAAAACAGGAATCTGCGGCTGCTCCAACGTCAACATACAGTAAACCCTGAAAACCCGTCTCCCTTCACTTTAGAGATGTGGTTAAGTGGTTGGGTAAGCTTAACGGTGGCGTGAACAGCATCAAATAAATCCTTATAGAATCTGTTGAGAACCTTTTCAGTGGATGAATTCATTAGTTTCCTGAAAAATATGTTTTGTTTTTTTTCTCATGCAATTATCCACAAACCAACATTTTGTATTGGGGGGAAAGCTTGAAAAGCCATTTTATATATATATATATATATATATATATATAGGGGTTAAATGACCCGTATTCTAGTATTATCTTGCAATAACACAATAATGTAGTTACACCAAAAGCGTGACCTCATGAATTCTCTCTCAACATTTTTAACCAATGGCTGAAAGGGAGGAACAGAGAACCCAGATGCTCCCAGATTTCTCCTCCGGGAGGGTCACTTGTTTGGAAAATGGATAATACCGATTGCTTGCCGGGGAATGAACACAGTCGAAAAAGGTCATTAAAACTTTATGAAACGTGTCTTTGTAACGGTGCCAGTTCAAAAGGGTGGACGCACAGGGGATAGCTTTCCTCTCGCGACCACAACCGGGTACAGAGAAAACTCTCTGATTTCAATATGACAATGCCGGCGGCAAAAGCATCACATCCCAGAGCTCCCCTGAGTCCACATTCTCCTCTGTATCAGCGCTGGTCAGCCGCGATGATCCAGATTTTCGCTGGTTTTTAATTAAGTGGAAGGTCAAATCTCACCGCACTTGACTTCGGGGAGCTGCTGCTGTCTGCATGGCAGCAGAGCTACCGCCAGTCATTAATTTTGCGGTGCAGGGACTTCAATTGATTAAAAAGTTAAGGACTATGGGGAATGTGTGGTAAGAGGCACACAGCGTTTAGCTGCTGTGATGAGGGCTCGTTTTCAGCATCCACCGCGGCAGCCAATATCGTGAGACAGGGCTTAACCTGAGGAAGGATGGTGATCTTAGCTCGCTTGGTCCCGTGTTGCTCGGACATGGGCAAGTGGGAGAAAATGGGCGATACTCTTGTGCTTCTTGAACGTTCACCCACTTCCCAATGTCCGAGCGACACGGGACCAAGACCAACGCGCTTGGCGTCCCTGAAAACCCTAAGGCCCAACTCCCATCTCTCTCGCTGCGACCCTTCATCAAAACCCTACCCATAATTTCACTCTTATAGCCCCTATAAGTGTGGAATTAGGGTTAGGGTTTTTGTAAGGGGTCGCGGCTGGTCTTGGTCCCGTGTCGGTACTTTTTGTGTGATGTTTATATATATACAGTATACATATGTATTCATGAATAAATATATTTAACATTGACAATTGACAGCTGCTCGTTAGCTATACCAAACAGGGTATATTTTTCCCCTTGTTTCCCCACCTATCTATCATTAACGTCAGATGCCACGGGAAGGCCAGGAAGTCAATTAGAATGGATGTATCTCTGGCTGCTGCTGTCATTTCTCTGTCTCATGTTCTCTCCGGTGATTGTATGCAACAGAAACCAAGCTCATCTTTCTCAAACGGGAGAAAATCTTCCCTCCAAAGCAATTTGTTATTATAAACACAGGCCCCGATGTGAAACCGGGAGCCGCCCCGATCCCCCCCAGGGAGGGTTACGGTGTCCCATCCTCTGCGTGGCCCAACCGTCCCCATCCCAGCCTCCCCAGGAGGGTACTGGTTGTAACCTATTACCCTCTCCGGAATAGGATCAAACCCAGAGAATTATATTTGGAGCGCGATGGGAATATGAAACTGTAACAATCTCACGTGACAACAAACACCGCCTGTTACTCCTCCTGACGGAGCTCCTCTGGAGGTAAAATCTGAAATCCAAACGCCAGTGCACAATTTACTCTGGGCTCCCCCGCGTTGTTAGAACCCACACGAGGGAGACTGCGAAACCAATTTGATTCTCTTTCCACCGGGTCGGAAACACAAGCACGTCTGTTTTTTTCGTGGTCAAAGACAACAAAAAAAAAAGGGTGTATGGAGGGCTGGTGAAGTGTAGACAGGCGTCGGGCCTCCTCTCCTCTCCTGTCAGGAGAATCTGCCACACTTGTGTCTTGTGAGAAACCAGCTCCGCCGATAGGTAGGAACGGTAGGGCTTCCTGCCTGAAGGCGCCCTTGCCAAATAACAAAGCAACTTTGAATTGAATGAAAAAGAAAAAGACATTTCCCTGGATGCGCTGCTTCCCTCCACGCTATCATCGCTCTATCATATCCCTGTTTTGCGCTCAATTAGTGACTCTTAGAGAGCGCCTTTTTATTTAGCTCTCCAGAGTGGCAAAAATGACCTCATTCTCGCGGCCGTTCGCTTGCAAATGAGTCCTTGTCTTTTTCCTTTTCTTTTGATGCCTATTCATGCCTCTGTTTTCTGTCGCTATCTTTCCGTCTCAGATGCAAGTGCAACCTGCACGCCAACAGCTGTGTGTTCGACAAGGGGAAGCTGGGCTGCGAGTGTGAACACAACACCACGGGGCCAGACTGTAGCCGCTGCAAGAGGCATTACCACGGAAGGGCCTGGAGTGTGGGCTCCTACCTCCCTATACCCAAAGGAACTGCAAATATTTGTGAGTCTATCATGTTTTTTTTTCTGTTTTGTTTCCCAAAGCCAGAGTATGTGCTGTAAAACTGACATGGGTGTTAAATTAGTGTACAGTTTGTTATTTGTGCTAGGAATGCGGGAAGCTTATCTCTTTTTTAGGGTGGTACCCAAGGTTTAACTCATCTTAACTAAACTTGTATGGATAACTTTTGTGATCATGCAAATAATTAAATCCTCTCACAGAAGTAGAGCACATCTGATATGCCAATAATAATGTTGTGGGTAGTGTAATTCATGAAAAATGTGGAATTAAATGAATCTCACCTACCAGTGATGACTTAACACCATGCCAAACATCTCCAGGCATTCCTCAGTGAATGGACCTTTTTTTTTTTCTAAGAATTCGATTTTAAATTGTAACCTTCAAGCTCAGTTGAACCACTTTATGAGCTGCTAAATTCCTGACTCAATTTCTGACCCTAAGGTTTGACGTTTACAAAATCCATACGAGACATTTTTGGAGCAGTCAATTGGATCTCTGAGAAAAAGAGCTGTTTACTTATTGCATATATCTGCTCTATGTGGCGCTTACACACCTGTGCATCACCGTTAGCCATGGCTTCCAATCGTTAAACCGAGAGTTGAGTATGCCCACCTCAACCCCACGGCATCCGTGAACCGAAATTTTCCTCACCGGTTCACGTGGCGTCTCGGAGGCAGAAGGTGCTCTTTTGCATTATCTCCATTATAATCTTGGACGGGATTTGAGTCACATATATCAAATCCCACGCCTGAGGCAGGGGGGCTCATTGCCTCAATAAATCTAATACAGCCGCTGAGGGATGTGGTGGTGGACAGCTAGCCGAGGCCAGATGGTGGAAGCTCTCACCCTCCGGCCCTCTGCTCACAATGAGCGGTGCGGTGTTGCAGTCCGGACCTCTCATGGCTGCGTCGTTTTGGGATTGATGGCAGGTTTTTAAGATGCTAGGTTGGATTTTCTGACTCGATTCTCAGACGTGGGCGCTCAGATTAGATTTGTTCAGAAATGTGATATTGCTATTGATCCGCTGCCTTTGTGCAAGTTAGGTAAAAGTGCCTCTTCTTGCTTTTCTTTGGGTTTGTTTGTTGGTGATGAATTGGAGGATTACGCAGTGATCAGTATGACCGTGGTGTCAGGGTGTCAGAGTCTTTGGCTGTCTGTGCGTGTACGTGCGCAAACCGGCAAACGTCTGCTTCTATGCACGTGCGACGCGTGTGGGATTTTGTGTGAGATATTGCTGGATTTACCCCTGCGCCTCTTCTGTGTTATGAGTCTCCTTAGAGTGTGGCGCTCAATGTCAGATTGACAGGCCGTTATTAAAAAACCCAACACTTGGCCGCATCTGCACTGAACTGATGAAACCCAGGTCTAGCCATATCAAAAGCAATATTAGCACTTCTTTGGCAGTGGCATAAAATGCAATAATGTTGCGCATAAAAATGACGTAACAATATATTGGTGCCCCAGGTGCTGAATGAACACACTTTTGTTTTGAATTATTCCCATTTCTCTCATAAGTAAAGCCCAGGCCGTGTAACATGCCTTGATCCATTATGCGAAGCTCATATTCCCTACGAGGATATTAAACACACGGTGGTCGTATCAAGACAAATATGCTGAATGTGCTAAATGTAATTATGAATTTGTAATGGCTTTCATCTGTCACAGGGTCTTCCTCTTTCATCATGGAGGTCATTTATCTCACAGGTAAAAACAGGACAGTGTCCATTACGTAGTCAAACCCCTAGACGTGTAGATATATGGACATCCGTGACCCCCTCATCTAATAAATTAGAGCCTAAAATGGAGCCCTGTGGTTTGTTTTTCTTGAATGGGCCAGTGAGATAGACTGAGAGTGATTCAAATCCCAGGTTTCTGAGAAAAAAAGATGTATTTTCTTGCAGAGCGGAAGAGGAATCACTACGGGAATTATGTTGACAGTCCTCTTTGCAGGGAGCGTCAACTCATCTCGTGTTCCAAAAGCAGGTTCACAGGTGAAGAGAGGTTCGGGCCTGAAGAGTTTTGATCAGTTTGTAGAATGCGTTTTGGCTGCGAAAGGGCAACATGGTTTGCCCTTCATTTCTCACACGGAACAACTGTGGGTTAGGAAGCGCAGCTTTTGCTTGCTTTCTTGCAAAATGGAGCCCAAAAACTAAATCTGTCCTTACCCCGCTGCTTCTGCAGTGTGATCCTCCGGCCAACAATTGTTGTGACAGCCCCAAACCGGTAATGAAGTGATGAATGGGGCGCAAACAAAATGAAAGCCCCCACAGAAACCTAATCACAGAAGGACAAAGCGATAAAGCTTGCGAAAAAGGAATCCGAAAATTGCACTAATTGTGGGGTAGGATTTGCCCACTGGTGATCACATCACAGACAAGACAAAACGCTGCATCACGGTGGCCAAACTCGGGCACCAGGCCACAGTTTTCACTGTTGGAAATATAAAAACGGTTCAGAAAAAGTGCCATTAAAAATGAGCGTTCGCCAAGAGAGGCCAATTACAGATAACCCAAAATGTTTATCACCATAGTGATGAAAAGACTTGGTCCATATTTAGAGTTTTGATTCTTGGGACGTTTCGTCAGCAGCAGACCTGTTATTATCATCAGAATCAGAATCAGAGGTCACAGGATGTTGGGCGCGTGGCTTAGTCGGTGTTCTTTGGCTGCTCTTAAACAGAGACCAATTGGCTAAGTAGTTGGTGCTCCGGAATGAAGGCAAACAACACACAAATGTTTTTCTTTTGTGGAGAAAGAGAGAATAAAAGTACAAAAGTACACATTTTGATGAAAGACTGTTTTGTTTCGTTTTTTGCTCTTTCTGCAGGTATCCCCAGCAATCACGGACCAGTGCGTAAGTTGGTCAAGCTTCTTAAACTTGCATGTTGATTAATGGTTTCCTCCCTCGGTCATGACTGTGTGTTGTTTGACTGATGATGTAGACATGAGAAGGTGTGTCGTAATCACTCATCAGGTTGTGGCTACGGTTCACATTTTATCCCTGTAGTATTCAAACTCCAACCTGGGATACGGTACCCATTCCCCGACGCTACCTTTCCTAGCCTAGCCTAGCTAGCACCTCTGTGTAACGTAACGCATTTTCTGTTTTGTTGTTTGCCACTGTCCCGCTGTAATATTTCAACGTCACCCGCGTGGCATTGGTTTAGTTTTGGACATACAATAAAACCCGACGCACTGGTTTTGTGTCTGGTTTAGTTAGCTAAATGCGCTAACTTCCGGAAAGTGTGACCATACCACATTTAATGAGCGATCAGCCTGATGACATTATCAGATTCATTTTGCTCTCTAACTTTCCCATTTAAACTGTGTATACTCAGTCCTCAGTGTACAGCACTAGGCACCATCGACGAAGATTTCAGGCTTCTGTACTAAAATATTTGTTCTAAGAACACAGACAAAGCCCAAAGCCAGAGACAAAAATAACAATCTTCCATGAATATGTGGTTCTCACCATGCATCCGAGCATGTTGATGCCTGAAGGTGACTCCTCACACTTGATAAAAAAAGGCAGCCACCATGTGTACTTCGTTTCCATTGTCTTGTGGAAATTTCACTTGTTTCATTTGCATGCGCTCTATTCTACATTTCCCCATTCGGTACTCCAGACACCTATCGACCTTTTGTCATGAATTCTAAGGCACATGAACCCAGATTACCGACTAATTATTGCACAAACAGAGAATCTATGCATGCTGTCCCCACGTTTTAATGACATAACAGCATCTCTTATATGACAACTCAGTGTAATGACTTTTTCCCGTTTTTACACAGATCGAGCAAATGCCTCATCTCTCGGTGTTGCAAATCGTAACCAAGGTAGGCCCGTGGGCTTTGTAACTTCAGCATGACATTAACAATTCAAAGAAAGAACTGGCTGCTTTTTAAACGCTGATTTGGGGTGTTGGTCAGAAGATAGAAATAGCTGTACGCATTACGTTTCCCAAAGCCGGGATAATTTTCCTCCTGCCTGTGCACAAACCCATATTGGTGCTTACATACGGATCTTTCGTTGTGAGAACACCGCAGGGAATGATCAGAGTCCACAGCTTCCCTAACCTCCTTGATCGTGCCCCCTTTTTAATTACCCCTGAACGCTCCCCGGTGGTGCACCCTTTCTGCCATGTTCACCAGGGAAAGAAAAGAAGAGAGGAGGAGGCTTTGTGTAGATTGATCTCCAGCGATCCCCTGGTAATCCTCGGGCCCAAATAGCCTGTGTAGTAAGTGTTAATTCACACAAAAAAGAGAGAGCTCTCAGGATTCCCATGATCAAGGCGGGGTGTTCCCTTCTCTGTGGACACAGAGAAAAAAACAACATGCTAGGTAATTAACCCCTTAATGCTACTCACACAAATAAAATAACAAATAAAATTCTACACAGTAAGGGGTAAGGTAATGTTTAATGTTATACAATCCTACATTCAAATATATATATATATATATATATATATATATATTCAAGTGTTATATTCAAGTGTTATATAGTGATAGTATAGTGATAGTATAGTGATATATATTATATATATATATATTTTATATATTCCTTCCCGCCTGTAAGCCTCCTGTTTTAGTCCCCGTGCATGTTGTCAATGTGTTGTATATCTTGTTAAAAAAATAAGAAGAAATATTTCATTTTAATACCTAAAATCAGATATGCCTGTAACGTAAAGCAGTGATTTATGTAAGATCAGATGTGTTGATGCATTTAAAAGGGATGGCTTTTTAGTAGATTATTTGTCCTATCTCATTCTCAAGATCTGGATCCACAAAAGAGGAGTGACAGGAACTATGGTCCAGGACATGGATATGTCCCTCTCAGCTTGTTATTGCGCTGTATCTGTATTTTCTGTATCTCAGAGACTTCCTTCCATCAGGAGACGTCTGAGGACATCCTCTCATCTCGGATGAGCGGATTTGAGAAGTGCCTGAGTGTATTTAGGACATAAGCAGACAGTCAGAACCCCTGCAGAAGTCACAATACAAGCAGACGAATGTGTAATATTTTGTAATATAGACTCATAGATTGTTAAACATGGACAATTGGCACAGTAGGTTGTCAACGGGTCAAGAATAAAAAATATATTGAAACAGATTTTTTTTTTTAATTGAATTGTGTTTTTGTTCTCACACAAGCAGCAGCAGTCCCATCTTAGGCTTTATATTTATCCTTGTTATTTTCTGTTGCTGTGGTCCATTTTTTTCCCCATGTTGCTTCGTGCGACACCAAGGTCCAATGAAGGATCAGTCACAACTGTAATGCTGCTAAAATCTTACACATCTGACAGAGGCGCGAGGTGCACATAAGTCCTGGGGAGCGCTAGCTGGTCCTCAGCTGGGACTCCAATTGCTGTGTTCTCACCTGTTGCCTGCACAAGTCAGACAGGAAGTGATGTTTGTCAACGGCCCCGATAGAGGAGAACGCTATTTTTTGGAAAGTAATTCAAAACACAATGATGTGAATATAATACAAAATGACATACATCATTTAATGTCCAGTCACTATGTGAGGTGTTTTTTGGTCATTACATCGGACCCTGTGACTCCACTCAGACACCCCCAGGCTTAAGCCTCTGCATCAGCAAACTAATTGAGATACAAATGCTTTTAGAGGGTGACAGTGGTCCTGAGAGTCTGCTGGAGGGCGTACAGATTATCCTCTGGCCACGGGCGACAAATGAAATGCCTGGACAAGAGCTCCCATGGAAATCTTTGCAAAAAATAAAAATAAATAGAAAACAGCGCAGGTGTTTTCCATTAAGTGTAATATGAGAAAAACAGATTTATTTTTGTGCCTACGCCAGGAGGCCATTAATGTCTGAACCCTCTGAGGACAGGAGCAGCAGTGATTCAGGAGAATGTTTGCATGCACACACAAAGCTCAACTAGGGACCCTTTTACACTGGTGAGGAGGTTATTTTGCAGGACACCTTGGACTGGCACCGATGTGTTCAGTGTTTAGGGACAGTGCTCTCATTTAGTTTTGAAAATTGTCAAGGTCTGTTCATACTCCTGTTAATGAAAGTTCATGTGGAAAAGAAAATGCTTGATTATCAGTGTTTTTGCGTCAGTGTGTGTTTCTTTGCTAAATACAGAACACCACAATATCAAATGAAACGTCAGTGGTAAATGGGACTGCGATTTGCAATAATAGAATATAATGCAATCAATATAGATCTCTCAACATATATGTACAACAGAGCTGAAAAAGAAAATCACGCAAGATGACCAAAAATCGCAACTATAATAATAAAAAGCCATGGATCCACAGGTGGATTTTCCATGTATAGCACATAACGTCAGTGGTGGCCATGTGGAGTAGGTGGGATTATTTCGGAGTTAACGCTTTCCCAACCCCTTCTTAATCCGTTTTGACAGCAGCAGTGATTATTTGTTGGGTTTATTCTGATGCATGAGCCACATTACGGGAAAACCAAAAAATGTGATGACTATTTATGCGGGGAGAGATATCCAATTACGCCGAAATCTCTCGGCAAATATTACCTCTTCCCGGATTTCACCTTTGCCAGCAGAGAGGCTTGCTGGGATAATTGAGTCGTGAGTTTTTAGTCTGGAAATGTGAATATTAACTCACAGCCCTAATCAGTCCATATCAAAAAAATAAATAAATCTTCAGCTGACCCCAGAACAGAATAGTTCTGTATATTTTACGTCCAATTCTTATAAGAGTGTTGTTCAGGGTTTGTTGTAATCTTAACTGAACACGGGAAAATAACAGCCACTGGGGAAATACCTGGAAGTGTCTATTTGCATATCAAAGCCCCCCCCATGCTTTCTCTTTTTTATGTTCTTTGGGTGCAGTCGTGCCAGAGGGAAACAAATAATTAAATACCACAGTCCTGCACAGAGAGGCTGCTCACACACTGGCATCCTTTTGATTCCCTTATCGCTCATTTCACCTCATCACCGCCGCGCTTTGTTTGCTCCTTTTTTTTTTAAATCTTACGCCAGCTTTATTTGCGCTGAAGTTTTTTTTTTTCCTCCCTACTTCTAAAAATACCCACAAATCCATAAAGTGTGTCTCTCTGTGTTCTTTTGTGGTGAACAGCCATTGATGGAAAGGGGGTGTTCCCAGGCTGCGTGCTGCTACAGTATGTGTCCTGGTTATCTGTCGTGAAGTCCTTGGTTTGAGCTCTGAGGACAGGACCAGCAGATGCAGCTTGTGCCCCTTGAACCCGCCTATTGATGCCCCCCGACATCTATTAATCACCCCCCCCTCCCCCCTCCTGTCACCCCTGCCCCCCCCCCCCCCTCCCCCCTCCTGTCACCCCTGCCCTCTCTCTCTCTCTCTCTTTTTGTCTCTGCAGCTCGGGTGTGTGACAACGCCATGCTGCGCTGTCAAAACGGCGGCACGTGCCACCACCATCAGCGGTGCCACTGCGCCCCCGGCTTCACGGGTGTCCTGTGTGAGCGCGCCCGCTGCCAGGGCCCAGGGGGGGGCGAGTGCGATGACCAACTCCCTGGAGCAGCCTCCCATCATGCACTGGTCGGCCGCCACCTCGCTCTCGCCCTCCTGCTCCTGAGTGTTCCCCTTTGCTGAGAGACCTGACGAGCCTCCCAACCTTCAACCAAACCCATAAAAAAAACACACACATGATGAGACCGAAGTCTCAAACATGAAGGACATAAAGGACTGAGGACAAAAAAAAAAAGCATAAGTAACTCTTTCGTTGTAAATCCGTCGCCGTGGGAGACGGTGTTACCGACAGGATGTGATGCTGAATGATAGCGGGATGAAAAGAGAGGAAACGGTTTGAGCCTTCACTTTGAGATGATGTAATAGGCTGATGTTTCAATAACGCCAGATTGAGGACTCAAATGATAGCTACTCACACACGCACTCACTGAGAGCCGACCTGTACAAAACTAGACACGTGCTTTCTAAGTATCATCTGAAGTTATTAAAAATGACAATAATGTGGAATCTCTTAATGAAAAAAAATATTTGCCTCGCTGCCTCCTTCCTCACTGGTTTCCTTCTCCCTCTCTCCTCTCTCTCCTCTTCCTCTTCACTTCCTCCTCCCTGTGCTTTGGTGACTCTAGTGACTTTTAATTTCTTTGCTGAAGAGTGTCTGTTGTTTTTTTGCCAAATGCTGCACATGTGTTATTATTACCCAGGCCAAGACTATCGCAAAAAGTACCAATGTAGTACTTCCTTTTCTTTCTCAGACGCTTTGTAGACATGCTTGAGCTCACCTGTACGGGAAAAAAAAAAAAAAAAAAAAATGGTTGTAACATACTGTAACTGTATTTAATTTTTGTATAAAACAGATATTTTCATGACTACGCAAAGTGAAAAAGATGTATTACTTGTATTTTATTGCTGCCGACCCGTCCTCAATGTGGACTATGATTGCGTAAAGGACTTTGGTTGTATTATTTCTTTGCTTGTGTGGCACATGGCTCTCCTCATACGAGAGCTGCCAAACTATGTTTACATACACACTTACACGATACACTTCCACCAAAGGGGGGGGGGAAGAAAAAACATGTTATTGTCTTGTTGTTGAACAGTAGTCATTTTATTATGTAGTAACGAGACAAGGTGTGAAGAGTAAAACAGTGTATTAGCGGCAGATAGGTACGGGCCAATGTCATTTCGAAGGATTTCTGGAAAATTAGAAAATCAAAGCAATCGTTGACCAAATCAATGACGCAACAGTTGCTGGTAATAATAATTGATAAGGCCAACAAATAACCCCCTGGTTCTACGACGAAGGCTGTTGTTGTTTTTTAACGCGCTCTCATCCACCCTTCTCTTCCTCAAGAAATGTGGTCAAGACGGAAGAATCTCAATCCAAAATCCCATTAGCTTTATGTAAATTCCACGAGAAGACTTGGAAAAAAAGGAGATTACACAGCTTTGGCAGAGGTTGTCTGGCCGCAAATCTGCAATCACATCTAATCCCTGAATCAAATGGGGAGAGGGGAAGTTTCTCGGGCCCACTGAGGCTAGAAAGCCGGCGTCCTGCTGCGGGGAGTGACACGCTCAGAAAATGAGCTTTAATTCACCCACGATCAATGATTCGAAATGAAGTCGCATCCCACAGGATGACATGTTGAGCACTGAAACCAATTTCATTTGAGAGATTAATATCCCTCCCGAGGTCGTCATGAAACTCTTAATTGTGTTAGAGTCTACTGTAAGTGCCTCTCATTAAATGACACTGTCAATGAAAAGAGTGCCCGATGCCTTTTTTGGGTGGGACTCCTGCTATGGGGAGCGACTTTTGGAAACTTATTTGATAAATAACTGGGTTTTTAGGAATTAAGCAGAAATCACAAGGAGCAGGTATATAAATGTCCATTTCTTCAGTTAGAAAAATAAACATTGGTTAATACTTGGAAAACTGAATGATTCACTAAACCGCAGTCTGAAGAAGAAACAGAAGATATGGATTTTGGGTTGTGTTCAAATTTCTGTAATAGCCTTGAATAGAACTGGATTAATATTTCGTTTATATCTGCCTAAACACAAACCAATATAAGTATGTTGAGTGACACTCTCAAGGTCGAGGTGCACTCTATACTTCAAGAAAAGGTCACTGTGCACACTAACACATTCGCTGCAGCATTCTCTATTCTCCCCAGTGAGCCGAGCAGGCCCTGTGACCGTCCAGTGTTGTGTTTGCAGATCTCTGTATGATGTTAGATGGATGACGTGTCCCCACGTCCTCCAGGTGAGGTAAAAATGAAGCCAGAATACCTCAGATACGAATGCTAAGCCGGGGACCGCACGGTATTGATCACAAAAACCGAGCGGCACTATCGATACACTTTACAATTCACCAATAAACGCCATTCAGTCCCAGCTGAAAACTGTGACCTTTGTCCCTGTTTTTATGGCATCAAATACAGGTTTTAACCCACACTTGAAATGAAAAAAAGACATATAGCAGTATGTACACAAAGTGACAGTCAGAAAAAAATATATTTCATGAGTAGTTTTTTTGTTTTTTTGCTTCACTTCTGGGAGGCTGACATGTTTACCATCGTTATATTATGTGTTAAAATAAACATGCCAGCAACCCTTGGCACTTTATGATGCAGCACCAGAAAAATAATTAATAATAATTATAATTATAAATAAAGAAAAAAACTGTTTAACAATTCAAACTATGAAAAAAAGGCCTCTGACCTCTGAACTAATTGTCTATGTAGCTAGTAAGTATGTTAGCAAAGAAACCAAACAGGGTCTCACCATGTCAGCATTAAAGTACAAAATACCTGAATGTAATGCCAGATAAATCGAGTTATACGCTGTTCTATGATGTTGTTTGTGTGTTTTCATGTTTCAATTTCATCTTTTTGCACATGAGACATGGCGAGCATGCCACATATTTCACATTTATATCACAGACTCACCTATTAAAGCAACTCCGTTGTATACAGGCTACCGTCAACAGGAGAGCCAGAAATGCTAAGTTAGCTTTTTATTTTCCATCTTCAACTGAAATCGAATTTAAATGGCAAATCTGTCCCAGTGATTGTTAATAAAATATTTATATCTGCCTTCTTCTAGGTGTGGACAGGGTTTTGTGAAAGGTCAAGTATCATCTCAAGCTAACGGATGTGACTAAAACTGACAAACTGCGCTCTTAGCCCAAATAAAGTAGCAACAACGTATTTATCCAGCATTACACCCGCACCACCTACTGTGATTTAATGGTTGTGTTCAAGGATGCGGTCTCTGAGCCGGCTCTGCAGAATGTGAAGTGGCACACTCGAGACTGTTTGCAGCGACAGTTGGCGGAAAAATACGTTTTATAGCAGTGTTTTTGGGCCAGAATGTGCGCGTGTGAAGGACAATTACCTTTATGACATGTTAGTGCAATAAGAATTTGTGTTTTACGACACTTGCTCCTGGCTTTGGGATGTATTTTGCTGTTATTACAGAAAAGTTTTAGGGCCAAAAAGAAAAAAAGTCTGTTGCACTTGGACGCAGGTTATGGCAAAAATAGGTTGATGGAAATGTGCAGAGAGACCATTGCTCTTCCTCGGGAACGTTAACGACACGCTGCGATCATTGATTCTTGTGCCATGGAGGGAAAATGAGCAACATTTCCTCAACACGACCTGCTTGCAGTGGAAGTATCCGGATTTGAATATGGGGCTTTATTTTAATAAATAACAATAGAAAAAAGCAGATATGGCAACTACAGTATATCATGCACACAAAACCTCGCATGAATACATTTTCCCATCCAAAAAAGCTGATGTTATGTGGATGTAGACCTACATATAGCAGCAGTGGAAGTTTTTTTTTTTTTTTTGGTGCAATGATGACGTGCCGCAGGAGGCTTTTTTTCCCAGGGGTGATAACTCGGCGCACAAAGAAGAAGACGGAGAGGATTCTGTTCTCGAGTTATTTTGTCCACTGCGCCGCGTTACAGCAATGCCTTGTCCTTACTGCTCGAACGTCTGAGGCATCTGGAGGGGTAAGCGGAGGACATTTTTAGACAGCAGCAGTCCTTGTGTTCCACCTCCGTCAGCACTTGTGTTGCCACTTGATGTTGAGGTTACATAACACCAGACAAAGGCTAAGCAACATGACTTTAGCACTCAGCTCATTGGCAACCGAGTATCCATAGCTAGCGCATCACCGAAGCCCATCATAGTGAGGTAGCTTAACGTTTCAGCCACTCAGAAGACTCAGCAGAAAAACACAGCTTTGCTTTTTTTTTCCCACCAAACTATTTGAATATTAATAATGCTAATGCTAAAAATGGGGACAGCAAATCAAATCTGGTTCATATTTCTTCCCCCAGCTGTTTTTGTTAAATTAAAGGGTTATAAAGAAAGTACAGCTTCTATTTAAAAGAGATTGAGGGATGTTTGGGCTATATGCAATAATTGTTAGAGGCCGCAGGTCCAGTGTTTATGACAAGCAAAAGACGTTTTTACTTTGAGAAACATCACTTTTGGCATCGCTGACTGCTGCCTGACAACGAAATATTTTTAGTTTATTTTCTTCTCAGTGTGTGCCTTTGAATAGATTAAATCCAAAAGTTAGCGACTATTTGAAGCTACATCTGGTCTTGCAAAACACTTGGTGAGCACCAAATTGAAGCCGATTACAGAATATATGAACGACAGTTGGAAAATGAGGAGAGAAAGGAAAAGAAGTTTGGAGATTTCACAGAACTTGCGTTGTTATTACAGTCAAGCCAAAATTCCAGGTTCAAGATAGAGAATGTGCACTATTTAGAAACAAATAATCTTTCAAAAGACGCCAGTAGATGCATTAGTGGTGTTTTTAAGAAAGAAAGAAAAAAATATATAATTCACTATTTTCCCATTCTCTATTCAAAAGTGTTCTTTGGACAAGAAAAAAATGGGTTGGCCATGTAATAAGACAAGCACACAAAACACATTGAGTAGCGCAATCCATATGGGTTTATGTTTACAATACACCTACAGCCTACCGACACACCAACATCCATTATTGTATTATAGTATGGACTCCCATTTCTGTGCAAACACATCAGGAATGGCACTTATGGAGGGGCGGAAGAGGTATGCCATCTGTGTCTTTATCAAACTCCTATTCACATCCTTGACACCGCAAGGACAGCTGGTGGGTGGTTGGCACTGGAATCGATGGACGGAGCAAAGAGGAAGTTAACCTGCCGCCTCTGGAACATAATGGCCATAGCTTGGTCTCTGGTGCTCTTTCAGACCTCTGAGATTGGACTAAAGTAAAGAAGCCGTAAAGAATATTGACTTTCACTGAGGCACAAGATGCCTATTTCATTTTGTGACCATCCATGTGTGGCTGATGAGTCCTTGTGAAAATGTTGTGGGATGTGATGAAATCAATGCATGCAAAGCACTTACGTGGCCAATATTTTTTACACAATTACTGGGAGAAAACCTGACATACAATAATATGTCTTTGAAATATAGACACTGCTCGAAGCAGGATTGTTCGGATTCAGGTGCTAAACCTATATAGCTACATATATGAAAAGAAAAGAAATCTGCTTTCTTGTCACGACCGCAAACCAATCTGATGCCCCCTCATTTCAATACAATCTAGGGCAGCAATCGGCACCTTCAGCTACAGATGGTAATCCTATTCAGTGTCACACACCATCACAACCCTTGTCCATATATATATTTTTTTTCCTCAATGCCACATCCAGCACACCCGGCCTTCAGTGCCACACCTAAATTGCAAATCTGCCGCCACCGGGATTGGCACCGCAAAAACCCCAAGAAATTATTTATGTATCGAACCCATAAATAAAATATACCATTCACAGTCTGTTCCCGCGTTCCGGGAACTTGGAAGAAAAGGGTTTATCCTAATTTCCTTTTTTTTCCCCAGGTGCTTGGGCGGGATGCTCCCCTGTTTTCATTACAAACCACTCTGAATGGGGGAGAGAAAAAATAACATACGTGTAAAATGCGTAAAACATTATCACTCGTTCCGAAGCATGTGATCAATTTCTAGACATGATGCGTCATATAAATCCAACGTGTGCAAAATGTCACCATTATTCTTCTTACAGTAGGCCTCGGATGATTAGGGGGGACTTAATATAGCAACGCCATGAATAGCAGAGAGGATATTCTATTTCAGTTTCGGCGCAAATGAGTAATAAAATGTACTTTACAGTTTGATTGAGTAAAATGTTCGCAAAATGAGATAAGAATTATGTGAGCTAAAGCTATAAGCCACTGTGGTTCAAAAACACATACAGAGGTTGTTAAGCTGTTAACAACCGCATGGCTGTGGATTGCATGTAAATATTTTGCTAATAGATGAAAACAACTCCTCCCCTTTTTGCATCTATGAGTTACATGATATTTCTGCCTACACCGGTGGCGATGCAATAAATGTTGTTCTTGGTGCTCAAAACAATGAAGAAAACCACTCACATTAACCATTTGTCGCCTCTCGCACAAGATGAAGACATCACACAGACAGAGGAGGTTTTCACAGCGCAGTAGTCGGGATGCGCAGCTTTGCTTTTCTGCAAAGCTGCCGCATCAGAGACGCAGCGAAATGGAACGGGGCCCATCTTGATGCGTTGACTCACATTAGCCCACGATGTTCTGATGCACGTCACATGGTGTCGGAGTGTGTTGTCCTTTAAACCCAGAGGAACTTGTTTGAGGATATAATGTTCCTCTGGATAATCCCCACACACACACGCACACACACCACTGTCTGCGGTTTTTTTAGCCACTATCCAAATAATCTCTGTAAGAAATATTTTACTCTATTATTATTATTATTATTATTATTATTATTATTATTATTATTATTATTATTATTATTATTATTATTATTATTATTATTATTATTATCTGAATGGCTGGATACCTTCTGAGGTGATGAACAGGCTGGGTTTGTTTGTTTCTGTGGGTAATTAATTTGGTGAAACAAACCCTTTCACTTTTAATCAAGATTTCCTATTGACACGTGATGTAACCTTTTTTTTCTAACCAAACACATCCACATTCATCACAACCCGGTGTGGACCCAGACACTGGTTGATGCAAGAAGTGTTGGGAGAGAGGGAGTCACAGGTGGCAGTGGTGAGCCAGAATCCGTAAAAAAAAACAAGTAGCTGGGATGCAATTAGAGAAGAAACTGGCAAGGACACAAGGAGGGAAGAGGAGTTGGTTTGGGTTAGCAGAAAAAGGGCACGTAGACAGAGAGAGTTACAGAGGGGAGGGATGGAGGAGCAGGGGCGCTTTCATCTCAAAAAGACTGCCACAGTTCCCTGAAGGAAAGAGGCAAACACGGACCCACCTATTAGGCAGACGTGGAGGAAAGGATGGGGGGGGGGGGGGGGACAGG
>JAFBJU010000255.1:0-28848 GCA_016785305.1 Colistium nudipinnis | reverse complement strand
GGGGGGGGGGGGGGGGGGGGGGGGACAGAGGGAGACAAGCCCTGTCAGAGTGCCCCCCCACCCTCCCATGACGAGCAGAGCCCCTCCCCGTCAAACCTGTCCCCAGGAGTCACAGGCAGATGCTCAGCTTTTTTTCTTTTTTTCGACTATGATAATAGCCGACCTGCTTAGAAGCCTCCGGCGTCACGCTCCTTCAAACAACTATTGACCTCAAAGCTTTTTCGCTCGCCCTCACACCGCCGCGGGTTCGGTCTCACCACTCTCAGCGGGTCTCGTCGCTCCATTGAGTTTTAATGCAGGCGAGGATGTATTCATACACAGCAGCTTGATATCAAATGTTCCAAAACGGCTTATTTTTTTGTTTCGTTTTTTTGATGGATATGCTCTTGAATGAGTCCTCACTGCTCATCCAGGCTAGCGTGTGGCCGCAGATTTTGCCATCGCAAATTATATGTGCCCCCCACACCCCTCCCAGCCTGGGCAAATTGCCATTAAGGATATGAAAGTGCTGGCCATTAAATGCACGCATTTATTCACAGTTTTTTTTTATTTTGAGGGGACCCACCGCCGCCCAAGCATCAAAGCCCAGTCGGCACGTGGAGTCAAGAGGAAGTAACGAGGGCGAGCGAGAGACGGAGCGGTGGAGAGAGAGAGGGAGGCTCTCTGAGGATTAGCTCATTTAGGCTGCTTTGATCTGAGAGATCTTAATTGCCGGGAACCACTGATAGAGTCCTCACCGGCATCCGGCCCGAGGAGGGAGGGGCCTCACGTCCTGGCTTCCCCTTTGCCTGGATGAACTCATCTCAGATCCGGGATATTAGCGGCCGATTGTGGTTTTACTCATTGTTAGCTTTCTGTGTTGTCACGGTAACGCGTGCTCATTTGCTCTCCAAGACAACGAGCAGTTTTGTCAGTATTTGACCATCAAAGTATCGGTCAAAATGTGAAGTCCATTCAACCGAACTTCTATTGCTCAGATGTGGTGACTGTTTCGTTGATAAGATGATTCAATATTCGTTCAAATCCATCGAAATCTTGAATATCACTAATTATAGGACTGTCCGGTTGGCATTCATCCTCCCTTGAGTGCATGAATTCATAATAAAGTGGTCGTAACCGTTGGCAACAGTGACTTGAACTATTCCGAACCAATGTTTCATGTACAAGTCCCAATACCTGAACAAAATCAGCAAAAAATTACTAAAAATCTTTTCCCCTGAGGCTTGAAAAACATTCAGTAAAAAAAAAAAAAAAAAAAATTATTTGAATTTCATTACTCCAACCTCCGTCTCTGACCATTTCAAAAGCGCTTCTGCTTATTTCTCATTTACAGATTCTTACATCATTGTACCTGGCCAATTGTCATTCCCCACACATTCTGTGAACAAATCAATTTTTTTTCCAAGTTTTTGAAGTATCTTTGCAATCCCGTCGCCAAAAGAGTGTCTCCTGCCATCTCCAGAAATATTGTATTTTTTTTACATGTTTTCCCCTCAATGAAAAACGGATTAAGTTCAGGAAATGCCATGGGTATTGTTATTACAGAGAGAGATTGCTTTTATAGTTTAATAAATCCCCCGTCCATCAAAGGTTTTTCTTTTTTCTTTTTTTTTTTTTATATTGTGACAACGCTGTTGTTCTTGTCAGGAGTGGATGGCAGTAAACACGGGCAGTTTGAAGTTGTTTGAGCAACTCAGTATATTCACCTACGTAGATATGTTGGTGAGAACCCTCCACTCTAGTCAAAATCTTTTTTTTTTATGCGACCATTCAATAAATACATTTAAGTGTATAGATAAAACTCTTCTGGACTCTCTGTTTTTTTTGTTTTTGTTTTTACATCGGGCACGCCTCTTTTTTTCCTCTCAGCGCAGCTAGCCTGAATGCAGGAAAAACTCGGCGCGGCTGTAGTTTTATGATTTTCTCAAGGAGGTTGATGGTCACAAGTCAGGAGCTGAATATAATTCTGGGAGATAAAGTGTTTCCCAGAGTCGAGCCCAGAGATCGCGCAATATTTAAAGAGCTGCTTCAGTTTTTTGTTTTTTTGGGGGGCTAAATCCCTGTTTAACCCCCCATACTGAGATCCACTGGGAGCTGAGTGGCAAAGACCAGCGGTTAAGGAGATCCTTCAGACAGTTTCCTTCTCTCTCTCTCTCTCTCCATCTGACTGACTGACTCTTTCTCTCTCTCTCTCTCTCTAACATGCATGTTATCCTCTTTTTTCCCCTGTGCATTATGCACTCTGTGCAACCTTGTTCACCCATTACACTCTCTCTCTCTCTCTCTCTCTCTCTCTCTCTCGCTCTGGCGGCTTTCCAGCTTCTCTGCCATCACCATTCATCTCCCCGGCTAAGACAGGAAGAGGCAGATTAAGGAGAGGAGGAGTGTTAGGCATCCATTCTTCCTTTCTTTCTGTCTCTTTGTGAGGGTTGGTACAGCAGAGCCCTCCCTCTGCTCAGGTTGGTCATTAGAGAGGCTGCAGAGCAGCGGGGGAACAGAAGCCTGAGGGAGTGTTTACATTACACCAATACTGATATTGTGAGCCGCTGGTGTATAAATATGTTTTTAGTGCGCTTCAGTAGCACCGCACATTTCAAAGCCCGTTTGGTGTTCAAAACAAAATACATTGATCAAAACAGTAGAGGAGCTCATCTGCATGTGTCAAGAAATGTGTGAAAATACATTTGAGCCACAAAAAAATGAATAGAAAAACAGCAAAAACATTAAGAGTTATAAATCACAATAACCGTTGATAAATTGTACAAACCAACAGTCAGAAAAAGGGCTTCTTCACATCGAATTTAAAGAAGCTGGTGCTGTAACGGTTGTAAAACAGTGATTACTGTTTAGCAGCAGCAGCAAATGTGGCTTCTCGGAACCTAAAGGCAAACAAGTGCTTGGAGCTTCCTGGAAAAATAGGATATTTTAATGTCAAAAGATGTAATCCAACAAAGCACGATGAAATATAAACAGGCTATAATAACATGCACCTTTAAGGCTTGTTGCAAAGGTCCCGCAGTTTCTGTATTGTTACCCCATGTCTGTTTTGACCACTGTGTCGCTCGGTATTAATCAGCTGAGTACTAATTAGTTCAAAGCTAATTTAATTTTAAACAGTACATGAGGCTGGCGTGGCTTTATTAGACAGAGGGTTAATTGTTTTTCAGTGTGTCAATTTTTAAAGACCAGAAAAATGGAAGAATCAGTCCTGAAGACACTGGAAAGAATTGGTATTGATACGATAAATAGCTTTGCAGGTCAAATACTCATCTGGCTTTGGTGATTTCTTAGAATTCCAAGCACACAAGACGACTGCTGTTTTGAGAAAAAACAGCAGACCATGCTCGGCAGGTAATTATGACGGCGACAACCTGAGAATTAAGAAGAAGAAGTATGGATTGCTCTCTCTGGCTGTGGATAAACTGTTTTGTCTGTTTGCTGACTTTTTGAAATGCAGCTGCTTTATGACGCACAACAAGTACAACAACACTTCAATTTCAGCTCTGCCAGTTATGCTTGACGGTGAGTTTGTGTTCAAGTGAAGTCAATCAAATTGTAATCATTTAATTTATTCTGAGAATATTTCTTTTAAAGGTGACAAGACTTTTTTTTTTTTTGAAGAATGTGATTAATTCTAAGAAATATTCCGCAGGCCAAATCACTGCTGTAGTAATTCCATTAAGTCCCCCCGGCCATTCTTTATCTCTTCTTTTGTAACAATGCACGTGAAACAACAAAAAAAACACAAATCCGTCATGCATATCGTTTCCCCATTTTCTTATAAAGCTGTTCGCCTGCAAAACCGAGATAAATTCCCCTCCACACGCTCAAGCACAAGTAGCGAGTGTGTTTTTTTTGTTTTTTTTAATGAATGAAATGTGTCAAAGCGAGAGCAATGATCTCATGTCAACAATAGAAGCTTGCGTGTTGAGTTGCCGGCGAAAGGGGACGGAGTGTGCTCTAAATGAAAGAGACCTTCATGAAGCTGAAACGTGTTCCAGGTGCGTCTGCTTTCCCAGTCCTGTCTATTTAGCTGTAAATTAGGGACAGCCGGCTCGCCGCTGCCAACTTCGTCAGACACAGGTGCGATTGGTGACGCAACTCCAAAACAAAATAACCTATGTCATTTGAAACGTATGCTTCAAAGCGTTGGCTTTTTTATGATTCAAAAATCTTTTTTGAGGGGAAAAAAGAATCACCCGACGTCCTTGTGCTACCTCGCACCACAGTGAACAGCTGTTACATCAGCCTTGAATCACTGGATTCCGAAACCAAAACGAGTCGACATAAACACGAAATCTGCCGAGTGCAAAAGTGCTCTTTGGTTTTCACAGGGATTGATCAAAAGATAAGAAGTGCGCTCCTATGTCTTTCCATCGGGCCCACACATGCTCTGTTAAATGATGATATGTGAAGTCTGAAGCCTAAAATGTTGAGTTTTGGTGCCATTAAATGTGAATATTTTCAAACTTTGAGAGCCTCTCAATGTGTTCAATTCAATATACTATTTAGTATTTGTAGTTAGTTATTATTTATATATTTTGGGTAACGTGCATATTTGCTGTCTTGGTCAGAATTACGGGAGGATATTGAGCCCACGCGTCTGTCTGCGATGCGTCAAGCTGCAGCCGGAGGATAGTCGGCTTAGCTTATTATAAATACTGAAAAAAACAAAAAACAAAAGTCTAGCCCGGCTGTGGTTGACAGTTAAAAAAATCACAATTCAGCGTTTCCATTTCAAAGTCGCAAGATTTATATCAGTCCAGTGATTTTGGAATATTTTAAATTAAAATAAGTCTTTGACAGGAAAGTTGAAAAAAGAAACCCAACTGCAGTCGAAGCTCTCCGGCTTCCTCATTTCAATCTGGCGGAGTACCTGTCCACAGGGATCTTTGTTCCAGTCGGGCGACTGAGCCTTTCTGGTATCTACACGTGATGACAGCGGAGTCTCACGCTAAGCCAATGGAGCCATCAATAATAAGACAGGGTGAACGGGTGGAGGGGGAGAGAGCCGAGGGGTTATCTCTGGACAGCACACGCACTTCCCCGCGGGCCGCGGGGGCAAGCTGCACCGCTGAGAGGCCAGATACGGCCGCCACGCTGCCGGAATCTGTGATTTGACATCTGCTCTGCCAGAGAGTCTGTCAGAGGGCAGGAGGAGGAGGGCACTCCGGCTTCGCGATCGGACTCGCCGAATGTTTGGACGAGCAGCTGAGGAGGTCAGACTTCTGCCTAGACGTCCCGTCGGTCAGTCTTCTTCTTCGACATAGGCAGACGGGAACCGGCCCACCTGAGATGAAACACAACAGAATACACTTCGGAAAGTGAGCCGCACAAATATTTGACCGAATACATTGTGGAAGTACTTTTTTGTGTTTGATTCCCATCTCTCCCGTGGAAAAAAAGTGAATTGTATCCTCACAGGGCAGTCGCTTTCATCCTCAGCGCTCTGAAGTGCGAAGAGAGTCATTTAGGGGAAGTTGCGTAGCGAATCAGATAGCCACAAGCAATCTCATGCAAGTTTAACGTTCATTCACGCTATACAGTCAGAAACAGACGGCAATGAAAACCGAGGCCCTCTCCACTTTCTTTTCCACATGAAAGCCCTGTGAACTTGTGAACTCTTTTCCCCCATATGCTTATAGAGCGCACATAAAGGGGAAAAATGCATGCTATAAAACTGAAGAGTGCGTGTGTCTCCTTCCCACCCCGCCACAGCACAACGTTCCCTACCGATGACATGTTGAACTCACCAACTTCCCACCACCAAATGACCTCCACCATTTGTACACTCAGCACATTACTAGAAATATATGATGTTTGTCGGTTGTTAAGGTCAGTAAATGCAAGGATACTCTGTTACAAAGCCCCATCAAGACTTGAGGCGCACAGAGTCGGTAGAAAGGGGGCCATTATTCCAACTATCATCAGTATATTAGAAAATGTTAATGCGTGATACAAATGAGGGGAGGATGCAGTCGATAGCACATACAGTAAAGGATAGATACGTTCATTCATATGAGAGTTAACGAAGTAGAGAGATGACATTTAAAAAAAAAGAGGTACGTGATCCTCCAGCAGACTCACCCGGCCATCCACCTCTCCTTTCCACCACCCGCTGGACATCTTGGTGTAGATCCTGATAATGTCTCCCTGCAGCAGCGAGAGCTCCCGCGTGTCTCGGGAGCAAAAGTCGTAGCGTGCCACTGCAATACCCACCACCCTGGGGGAAAACACTTAAAGAGAGAGAGAGAGAGAGAGAGAATAATCCAAGAATGCTTTCAGAAGTAGAATATATATATTTTTTTACAAAACTTGTAGCTCTTGGTCTTTGCGAAGGGGAAATAGAACTGTGGAATAGTTTCCGTCATTTAATCCCAGCGAAAAATAGTTCTTCCATCAATATACAGTGCTATATTATAATTTCAATTTCTTTACAACAGAGGTCTTCAACCGCGGAGGGACTGCGGGAGGGGGGGTCGCAAAGTTTTTGTTCAAACCACACAAATTTAAATGCTTTCAAATTCCCTTAACATGAATCCAACATACAGTATGTTTGTACATGGCACTAGGCCCAGATAAATATAATAAAACACCATTTTATAGTTGGGGTTGCCCTGCTCCACCTCTCCCATTAGTTTGGGGGTCCTTGGCCTGAAAAATGTTCAAGACCCCTGCTCTACAATGTTGTAAAAGAAATCTCTCGCGTACATGATCAATAATAAAAAATACCTTATGTTTTTAATACGATAGGGCGGCAAACAAAAGGTCTCATCTGACGCGCTGCTTCGCCATTTATCCGCTTAAATGTGGTAACTCCTACACATGCAAGCCAGGGCTCGTGTTACACAGGTTTACTGACATTAACTGTGGACATTTCAGACGATAACACTGGGAGGAGATGCAGGATAAAAGCAATTCATCTACTCCCTCATGCACGCACACACACGCACAGAGGAACATGCGTGTGTATACATATGCTCCTGCACCCGCCTGCGCGCAGGGAAGGTCATTATGAAACGATTTCAACTCGATTATTAAGCAGCAAGTCAAGCCATGTCAGCGTAATGAGAACTGTGGCTCAGAAGCACTTACTCCTAATTACAATGTGGTTACTGCCATTGTTAACATTGTAGTCACATTTTATAAATGGATACTAAGCCGCAATTATGTACTTTTCCTTTGCCCCCTATTTATTTCATTAAGAAGTGAAACCTTACAAGAAAAATGTGATTGAACTGTTTCGGTTCAATTAACCGCAACAGACGGAGCAGTTGTTGGATTCGGCATTGTTTCCGTTTTGGAATTACAGGAGTCTGACGATGCTGGGGTTTAAGTTGCTCACAAAGAAACGCGCGTATGGGTGGTGAAAACAGGACATAAAAGAAAAGTCATTAGACTAAATGATTTAACGGAGTGAGGAAAAGTGGAAATGCAGCGAGGGAGCGACGGAGAGAGAGTAGAAAAGCTGTACCTGTACCTGACCAGAAAGGCGAGGAGGAGGGAGGAACAAAGCTGCAGCTGCCAGGAGGAACTACAGAGAAGCCAAGCGAATAATGGGGGAGGGGGGGGAGGGGGGGGGGGGGGGGGGGGGGGGGGGGTTCAGGTCGGAGTGGGAGCGAGGAGAGAACATAAACAAAGTAAACACAAGTTTGGCAGAAGGAGAAGAGCGAGAGATAGCGTGTGCGTGAGTGTGCGTGTGAGTGCGTGTGTGCGCGTGTGGAAAAGTTGTCAAAGTCAGAAGCAGAAAAAAGCCAGGACGGGTGGTAGATATGAGTCAGAGAACAACAGCGGATGAATCCGATCATTTGTCATTTCACCTGACACATGCACCGCCTCTGACATCACACTGACCAAAACAAAAAAAGAAAATCCTGCTTTTAAGTAACACACCACTGGAAACAAATGTCTACTTCTCGCTGAGCCAAGTCCTTCACTTTGCAACCCAGTTAAATGTTAAACGCCGCCGCATGTACGTTACGCGTTTTAACATGACAGTCCCCAAATGCATCGAGCAGCCACATTGCATTGGTTGGGCCACGATAAAATTCCAATAATACCCCTATGCATATAACCTAATAACAAGGTAATAACATAGGCCTGCCGAAACATTTTTCAGGTTTCACGTTGAGAATCTTATTCGATTATTTCTCTAATTTTGCAGCTGGCCCAGTCGTGTAGGTATACTCAAATAACATCATGAACCGACGTTTTAAGTATCATGAAATGCCCTCATATTTTCACATCCCCGTTTCGAATCTGATTTATAATCCATTTGGGGCGACAGAACTTGACCAGACACTAATCCTCCCCTTAAAGACAGCAAACAAGCCTTTTAAGCTATTTCTCGGCTCTAACATTCATGCGACCACGCAGACAAAATGCTCTCAGTCAGGATTAATGAGAGGCGCTGGCTGTTTGTTTTTTTTTGCTCAACAAATTACCACAGAGATCTGGTGGTTTTTCACTTGTTTGGGCATTTTGCCATCGTTGGTTCAGCTTTGCGTGGTGTCGTTTTTTTAGTTGTTGTTGTTGCTTGCATCTGTTTTTCAGATTCAAACCTTTTTTTTGTGTTTGTGTGTGTTTTTTTTTATCCTTTATTTACGAATGACATCTGTCTTAAAACGGAGGCTGTTTACCAGGCAAAGGATGAGGGTGCCCACACTGACTCCATAACTACGGGGGGTGGACAACTTTCGGCAATAATAATCTATCCCAAAATGCACCGAGGCAGCAGCGGCTCTGTCAAGCCTCCCTCACAGAGGAATGGCAGAGATTGCACAAACACACCTCTCGCGGAGCTTTGAAGCCTGACGCGCCGGGAGACTGGCGCTGCCATAGGAGGCAGGGGGGACGAGGATGCATCCCAATTTTACATCGGTACAGAGGCAAAGGGCTAACTCTGACTTTGTTCCAGCGCCTCGGCTGCCGTGGCTCTGGCTGCGGTTGTTTACACTTCAACCTTTTCCTTTCACTCAAAACGCTTTACCTCCAGCTGCTTCCTGCGCTTTTCACATCAGATCATATTTGCAAACTTTTCTTTTTTTTTTTTTTTCCCCCCGTTTTTGTTTTTTGTTGTTTTTTTTTTCGGAAAGGGGGCGCGGCACCCCCTGTCGGACCGGAGGTGTCTCTCAGGTGTGTGTCGGCAGGCGGCTGTCACACCGTTTTTTTTTTTCCCCCACTGCCTGCCGAAGTGAAATGTCATGTTCTGTCAGGAAAATTGCGAAACCACTCCACTCCGGAGTCGAGCGGCGCGCCGAGTGTGACGTTTGGAGTCGCACGGCTCCTGGTGCTAGCCTGGGGCACTGGGCCCTGACTGGGACCTCTCTGCCAAGTCTGGTGAGATGCCATGGCTCTCTTTTTCTTTCACTCCCTGTCTCTATCTTTTGTCTTTTGCTCGCCCTTTATCTCTCTCCACCCATGCTTCCCCTTTACACCTTGTGTCTCTCTGTGAGCACATTGACAAGCGGATTTGTATAGGGATGGAATAGAATGGACATGAAAAGGGTGAAAATGCAAAAATCCCCAAATGTGACCAGGTTGGCTATCTGCCCTTCTAATATTCACCAATTAACACACATTTGTCTCATGTGTTTAGTGGGTTTTAAATGGTAATGAGTAGGATTATTATCTGGCACGGAGCAAAACACGTTTTGAAAGACTACATAGCAAAACTACTTGTTTTTGTCTAAAGTGGTCTGTTCCTTTGCCTCTGGTCCAAGAACAACACAGACACAACTCAGAATTGCTTCAAACTATAACTGGATCTTCAACTGTGAGCATTTTCATCTGTCAGGCCGTCTCAGGAGGGGAACCGGAATGTTTGTGAAGACTCACCGCTGCTGGTTTTGGTGATGGCCATGGGCATTGTTCCATTGGTCAGCTCCCTGTAGGGGACCTGTAGAGTGCTGTCAAGGCTGCTGAAACCCTCCTTCAGAGAGTGCTGCTTGTAGTACTCCACCAGGTCCTGTGTTGAACAAGAACAGTCGCATAAAAGCTGTGAGTACCAATGTTAACAACAGGCATACAACACCCCAGCAGTTGCGTACAACATGCCGCTGTGGCTCTGTGAGTGCAATGTATATTTAAACATAAACCAAAGACCAACATTGCCAGGCTTTGCTCTATTTTAGTTTTTATTGATATCCCTATCCTTAATGGGTCAATATTTGTTTTTAGGTTTTGAGAGAATGGGTTGATGTTTGAGCTACGCTAACTGGTTTAAATCTTATGTCTATATTATTTCTAATGAAATATTCAAACTTGTGCTTGGTGGTCGCCAATCCTCATCTGTTTCCATTTGTCGTGGGGCACCACAAGGTTCTATTCTAGATACTAGAGATTTCAAAATTGCTTTGCTGAATTTTGCTGACATTTAAATTTCAGTGAAACATGTTTTTTAAACTATATCTTGCATAACTAGCTTCTTTGGGAAACAGGTCAAGATTTGTTTTTATACAATCAAGACATCTCCAAATGTACATCTTTTCTGTCGTTCTTTGAGGTAATTTATGATTTTATCTTCTCCAGACTTGACTATTGCAACTATCTGTAGTCCCGTCGTCGGGAGTGTGTCACGCCAACAACTGTCCTCAGCTGCCGGTTTCTTAATGGGGTAATAGTATAAGGGATCACATTACACCTGTTTCAGCATCATTGCAAGGGCTCCCTTTACATTTTAGAGTTGGTTTTAAAAATGTATAACTTACTTTTAAAAGCCCAACTTGGACAGTACCCAGAATAAATAATAGACCTCTTCCCTTTCTTTGAACCCAAGCATGATTGCAGCAGTAACATGAGGCTCCACATTTCAGTTTTAACAATTTTTGCCGGATTTCGCCTTTATTTATCTGCAAAATCCTGCAATTCGTATTTCATTGAAAGACATTCTTACTGTCCAAACTTTTATTTAATGACTTGGTTTTATTGTATTTTCAAGTATGCTCTATCACAATGATTATCCTTGGTATTATTCTGATGTAAGCCAAATTGCATGCTGTGGCTTATCTCGAGCGGGCTGTCAAAGTATCGGAATGTCAAAATGATTAGACTCATTAAAGCAACAACAGTTTATAGGGCACAAAAATCCATACAAAGTTAAAGTCTTTACCAGCACAGTCCTGAAGAGCCGGCTCTCAGCGATGTAAAAGCAGCCACCCTTGGTCAGAATCTTAATGTGCTTGATTTTATCGTTGAACCTGCGGAGGATGAATAAGACACAGGCTGCTAATCAACTAGACACGGCTCCACATCAGTCCGGTCTCTGTGGTGAATCCCCACGAAGGTCTGTCTGCGCTGATTGGTGGAGTTATCATCGCTGAGCCAAGCAACTTTGTTCAACAAGACAGCCTTGGGGTTTCTCCAGGCTTCGGAAATCGGACCCCTCGCGTCCGTTAAAAACATCGTGGGTTCCCCCAGTTTTACTCTGTTAGACCAATTAAGCCCTGCATCAGCATTTATATCAAACACGGCTCTTTAAATGTATCGCAGTTGATTCTTGGGATTTGCTTTTCCTTTTTCCCTCCTGTGTACATTGGATGTCACACTTCCCGAATACCACAAGATGTAATTTAATGTGCGGAATTTGACCATGATAGAATCATATATCAGAACTGACAGTAAAACGCTGTTCAACAGAGTGAATGGTACAGGCCGGAATAAATAATGAAGTGATTAAATAGTCACACGACACAAGAGAACACCTCCTGCATAGTACTTTGTTAGAAAGTAGTGCAGGCTAACCTTGAGAATACACACACACACACACACACACACACACACACACACACACACTTGTCAGCACACACTGTATATACCGCTCACACAAGTGGGGGTACGCTGTCAAGCCAATTGCAAGCGCAGGACTGTGTGTTGCATGCCTTCCATATGGTGACGTGCGAGATACCCTGATAGATCCGCACTGTAAATCTCCCGTTGCGTTGCGTGACGGATGGGACGAGTATGACCGTGCTGCAAAGTCACTGATACATCATGAATATATAGGGAGCGATGCATTATCGATCGTGTGTTGAATTATATGACGCGTAACACATGGAGACAGGTGCACCTTGTGTGTTGAAGGCTCAGCCTTTTTTTCCCTTTCCTGCTCTAGGCTGGCACATACACTCCAACACATAAACACCCCTCAGCGCACGCGCACACACACACACACACAGGCACACACATTAAAGTGACCACTTGTGGCATTTGACATCAGACAGTTCCAGTTGATTAGCAGGAGCTCTCTGTGTGTAAAGCTCCATTATCTCAAACGACCGTCCTGATAATGATCTTAAGCGGGGAGACAGGCAATTAGAATTGGAGTGTTCCGACTCTGGCCCCTGTACATCAAAAGCTTTTGAACGGGGGAGACGGCATGGGTCCACCAAACCAAATGGGCTGGAATGGCGTGTCACTGGCTAAATAGTCCTAACGTCTCAACACCATTTCAGAGTGCGACCCTTAATCATTATAATCTCTTGGAGCCGTCATGCCTGGTCAGACGGACTCAGTAGCCCTTTCTTTCTCTTTTTTTTTTAAAGCCACTTTGATTGAGGCCTAAAAGACGTTTGCAAGTTCAATTGACAGCGTTGTATTTCAAACGATGGATACGGAGCCACTCAACCCTGCAGATAATATCGAATCCTCAGGGAATTCATATTTTATCTTCTATTCCAAGTGCATTGCTCGCCTTCTTTAGCATTACATTTTTGAACATTGAGAGTGGACATAGTATGGCCAAAAGCTATCAGCCAATCCTTAACTTCAGTGTCGGCAGACTTTTTTTTTCTTTTTTTTTTAGGGGCCTGGTGACCATAATCTCCCTAATTGGGGAGTTGACCCAGTTAAAAGCTCTCAAACCGCTTTGATGATCTTATAATGAGTTTTAACTACAGGTGTCGCAATTCAGTACATCTTTCATGGAAGAAGTCACTGGGAAGCAGTAATGCAACTCCACGCTAGTTTGCCTACTTCCCTTAAAAATGAATCGGGAAAAGGAGACAGCATTTCCTGCTGAAACTTGATACAGGGGGTAGATATGTCTCGAATGTATCTGTGTATAAATGTGTTATTTCTAAATATAGAATTCTTTTGCATTTTTTGCAAACCCACAAAATATCACACACAAGATTTGGCTCTGTCCCCCACCGTTTGCATTGACGTCAAACAACAACTTTCCACCGTTCAGTTGCAGACTACTGATGATTTATACAAGTACCTCAACTTGAGAGGAACACAGCGGGGCCTCCTTTCATTTCAATGTGAACGAAGCACCGTTGTGATACCGAGCCGTTATTTGCATGTGGACAATTTGAATGGCACTTGAATGATTCTCGCCACTCTACTTTCAATACGGGGTGTTTTTTGTCCGTTTTTTCTTCCTCGCTCATAAGGCTGCTGATGAGCGCCATGCATTTTTTGGTTTGTTGTCGCACTGTTCCTTGTAAACTGTGGCGAGTAAAAAATGTAGCAGAAGCTTTCATATCACTTACTTTATACTGATGGCGTACTCTGTGCACTCTTTACTCCTGTGTCGAACCAGATAGGTGCTGTTTCCTCGCTCCAGGAGCTCCCCCTCTGCCTGGTGTCTCTCCATCGGCCCTGCAAACCTGAAACCAACCGTGAACAACTGTTCCACTGCTATCCACCATTCCCAAAATGAGAATGGGAAAAATCAATTCAATCAATAGAATACAGTCACGGTAAGGTGTGGTTACTGTTAGCGATCTTCACTAATTTGTTTTCATCGCTTACCAGAGCTGGGCGGAGTAATCGACAGGTTTTGGAACCTGACAAGGAAATGATTTTTTGGGTTATTTTGTGTTTTAATGGAGTCAATACAGAGGTCATGTGTGGTAATGGGATATCCAAGCCACATCTAAAGGATTAAATCAGTCTTCATCAGAAAAAAAGCAGAGGGGGGGGCAGAAATAAAAAAAACACCATATTCCTTTGCTGAGACATCAGTAGTGGCCATTAACTGTTATCACATCAGATGCGTCTTATTGATTGAAAAAAAAGGGACAAAAAAACGGCACACTTACACACGGGCAAGGCCTCACGGCGTCGCTTGGGAAGAAGCCAATCTTGCTCGTCGCCGGAACTTTGCCCTGCAATGGCAACTGGCTGTTAATGGCATTATATTTGTGTCCCTTTTCCTTTCCTCCTCCCCTCCCGCACTTGCTCCAATAAATCCCCGGTAATTAGCGCACAACAAGCAGCGCATCTAATTTGCAGCCCAAGTTAATTATGGTTCAAACTTTGCCGGCAGTGAGATTTGTGCCGCATCAAAACAAGAGCCTCGTTTAACATTAAATAATGGATCTCGTTTCGGGTCTTTCGAATATCCAAACAGCTCCCCTGAAAAACCCCAACGATTCCATTGCAGCTATCGTGCCTCAAGCCAAACACAAGCTTTTTTTTTTTTATGATAATCGTTACTTTCAATAAATATTGTACGATAAGAGCTTTTTATCCAAATTAAAAAAGCTCTTTGGCGACAAAATAAAGAGGTCGTTTTTATAAAGTCTCAAAGATACTTCAGTTATGCTTTATAACCGTAATTCCCCATCATGTACATGATCTCGTAGACGTCATATATCAACATTAAGCTCAGGGATAATCTGAGTATAGAGTTCTGAGCTGGAGGTCAATTTGAAGTCCATTGAGTCAATTTGAGAAGACACTGAGTGTGTATGGAGTGTGGAGCTCTTCACTCAGCCTCCTGCCCTGTTTATGCCTCCCCTCCTCACTCCTCTTTATTGGAGTAAGAAATGCTTTTTGGGACCGTGCAAGCTCTGGCGGTAACTCGATTGGAAAGCGAATCTTTACCAATCTCTATGATTCATTCTGTGTAATAACATTTCATCAAAGCTTTTTCTGAGAGCCCCTCTCTATTTGTTATGCCCTCGATAAGCGTATGATAAAGATTAAACTTATTACTCTGTTGGCATAAACAGGCAGCAGCCAAAGGATCAAATGAAATTACCGTGATTGATTGTATTGTTCTGCCAGTGGGACAGGGGATAATTGCCTTCTGGGTAACGGGGGATATGAATTCTCAATGCACTGTAATTCCACCCTCTGGCGCCACTGCGGACGCTGAAGATTAAAGGTACCCTGTGGAGCTTTCGTTGTAAACAAACATGGTTTTCTTTAGATGTAAAGAAATGCAATGGGCAAGACCTGACAAACTAATTGGAAATACTTTTTTTTGTGGAGGCTTTGAAACTTTTATTGTGCAGATCAGAATGTGTTTTTCCTCATCATCTTCTATTTTTGAGCAGACCTGGAATTGGAATCAGATCGGTATCCGAATGATTGTCTGTCTAACTGGTTCACGAGAGACAGTCAACAATTTCATAAAAATCCCATCCCAGATCCCAATTTCATCCAAGTGAATAAACAATGATCCTTTGTGTCATCCAGGGCTTGATAAAAGGTCTAAATGACTACATTTGCACATTTTGCACTCTCCTCACTGCAATAGCCTTCTGGGATCGTAGCCTTTTCCTGCACTTTGGCAAACACAGTCGACCAATTCTGATAATATTTATTCGCACTTGTTTTGACTGGCTTTTACCAGTAATTGAAAAAAATATCCAATTAATTAACCTACTACTCTGTTCATTATTCCACATTAATGAAGAAATGTTTTATATATATATATATGTATATACTATTCCAGCTTAAGCTATTACTAGTTTAACTCAGTACCCTTGACATTCGTCACAGCTTTTTATCCGTGTGTGGTTTACGGAATTCAATGAGATTACGTTTTCTTTGCACATTTAAGTGGGTCAAATGTATCATAGGTTGTCCGTTGGGGTGATGCATGAAAGAAAAATATATTTTTTATTCTATTTGAACTACTTTGATACACCTTCAAAGTATATTTACCTCACCAGATAGGATAGAATTGACATATTTAAATAAATATTGAATTTGTGTCGTCCCTGAAGCTAATTAAAATGTTAATTGGATCCTATGGTCCCATAGTCTGCTGCTCTGACAGACAACATACTACGGCGTTATCATTATGTTTTTACTATTCACAGCATGTTAGCCCCACATTATTGCTCTGCAGCATTATTAGCGGTGGAAGCTCCAATTAGCCTACATTTACAGTATAATTATACACAGGACAGGATAACACAAACAAGCATTATCATTTAAGCATTTAAATCCTTTGATTATCCCCCTCTCAGCATGCGCGGTTGCCATGGCTGCGAACGGCGCAGTGCCATCGGGTCCGCGCCACGACATTCTACCGGCTGTTCCACCTTCTGACGCAAAGTCTCCTGGTGGCATTGGTGTCCTCCAGCCTCCTCCACCTTGGGCTCCACAAGGGAGAGAAACACGGAGCCTCAGAAAAAATAAAAATAAAAAATGACCAACTGCCTACTCCCAGCTGTGCCGCTGGCAAAGATCGCCCGTTCTGATTGGAGCAGCACTTGGAGGAGGATGAGCAGAGTGAGGAACAGCGGGGGGTGGGGAGGCTGCCGGAAGACCCCTGATAAATGGCCATCCTTTTCAAAAATAGATAAGGTCAAACACTGTCAACCGTTGGCTGACCTCGTGCGGTGCTTGCTAAATGTGCCTGTACACGAGGTTGTGCACCGCCATTAAAAAAGATCTCGCAGAGGCTGAGGTGTCTGCTGTTTTATTGTCTATATGTGGCATCTAATTCATCAACGCAAGCCACTAATTGCTTAGATCATCTGATGGAGGTTGTGAATCACATAGGACGAGGGGGGAAAAAAGGACATTTAGCCCCATTTGCGGTTTAACAGGGTTTCACGGGAGTCCAGAGACAGTGGATTTTCATCTGATATTTCTGAGGCCGACCTCATCACAGTGTCATATTTACGGCCGTCGGGACACAGATGGTGACTAATAACCCCACCACAATGAGTGATTTATAAACAACCATGGCCACAGGGAGGTAAATTAAGGCATTAATGCGCCGTTGAAAGCCTTTTCTCTCCCTCGTACGCATCCAGTATTAAAGAGACGAGGTGACATACGGCATCGATTCAAACCCACCACACTGCGAAAAGACATCGCGTGCGCCCGGCCGACCCGGCCGGCCATAACCTGTTCTTTCTTGCACGGCACCACGGATGCTGCGATAAAACGAGGGTGAGCCGAGTGACACGCACCTGCCACCAGGAGCTGTGCAGGTCTGCAAACATCAGCTGAATGACATCCCCCTCGCGGATGCTTAGTGGGGGTCCGCACTGGGGGTAGGGGATGCCACTGTAGTCTCTGATAACAACCATCCGGGGTAGACCTAGCGGACAGGAAGCATAAAAACAACCACTCAAACGTTTCTACTTTTATCAGGGAGGCTATAATGCACAGGCCTTTGAGTCATAGTGTAATGTTCCACAGGCAGCGATTCAAATAGAAAGCATAGATGTGGTGAAGTATTCTGTTGGTGTGCGCTTGAGAAATGCACTGAATGTTAAAACATGAGGTCAATAACAAAAGAGACACTAATATTCCTCCAGGTGAAAGCATTAGCGTCACGATATGATTTCCTCTTTGTGGTTTTTAGATCTGACAGAAATGAATGTTGATGCATTTTATGCATTTTTCTTGAACTCATTTTTCAGTTTTCTTATTTAATTCAACACATAAGGTGGTCCTTAACGTGAACTACTCTAGAATTTTAGATAAAATTATAAAATGTGTGGCTGCAGTTGGGTTTTGTCATTTAGTAAATTGACCAAAAAAAGAATTGTGGCTGGTTTGTTTGATGTGTATCGGTATATTTACACCATACGTCTCTCACGGGTGAAAATATTGCTGGGGAGAGGGATTAAAGAGGAACGAGGCCCTTTAATACCAGCGACAACCATTCATTTGACAATTTGTTGGTTGTCCAAAGACAAATTGACAGGGTTTCTGGAAAAAAAAAAAAAACCCTGAACAAGGGTGAAAAAATCTATAATTGTGGCGAAAAAACAATTTCAAATTGCGATAACACGCAATGCTTTGAGCATCACAATTAAAACCCTAAATCACGACTTCAAAGCAAACAAAACCACCTGGGCTTATTACACAAATAGTAATGATTAAGAAAAAGAGAAAAACATGTTTAGAATTAGAATTAGAATACGCATTGCACACCGTCCCACACAACATGCAAACACACAAGTCAGGGGGACTACTACTTTTTTTTTATCTTATTTTTCTAAACTCAAACTGTGCACTGCGGACACCGAGTACTCCGTGCTTTTCGTGGCCATCGTCATCCCTTTTTCCGCTGTTTTTGACCGCGGCCGTGTCGGGAGGAAACCGCGCGGAGCCGTGGTCCCATGTGCATGTTGAACCAGCTGTTTGCACTCAACATGCGCTCAAGCCAATTTCCCCTCACCTTCGTTGTACGACTCTTCGCCATCGTCGCTCAATTAGTCATCTGACATTTTGACGGGGGGGGGGGGGGGGGGCCCAACAGGGGGGGGGGGGGGGCTCAAAAACCAAAACCAATACGGCACCGTTCTTGGAAACAAAAAAAACAGTGAGCGACTGCGACAGGGAATTCACCTCTTTGATTCCTGAACAGCACAGTGCCAGTCTTTCCTCAGTGTGGCGGGCAAACACAGCCACCAGCGTCCAGCTTAGGCTGAGACTAAACACCCCCCCGCCAACTTAAAAGACACAACCACTTACTCTCGACCCTGACTCACATATTTAGCCGCCTCAGACACAGCTCCCTCCCACAGCCCGAGGAAACTATTCAGACGGATGGAATTTATCTCGCATTCACGTTTTTTTTAATAAGAACAATAAGCACAGCTGTCTTTCTCACAGAGCCCCTTATGGAAATTGATTCGTCACAAAGGCCCGGCTCAGCGGTGGAGGCCGAGGCGTATAGACGGCTGGAAGTGCTTTTCTGACGTTTTTTCCCCTAGCCATTGTTCCCGTAATGATTCCACCTACTTCGATCCATCTCAATGCCGTCGAGGGTTTAGGGCATCGCAGCGTGTGGTGAGAGACAGTTTTCTTCTTTTTTTTTATGCTTTGGTGTAGGGTTCTTTTTTTTACTTTTCTTACTGAAATAGCGGAAACCGTTCTTGCTCTTTCCCTGCTTTTGAACCGTATGCAGAAATACCTGTCCATGTGTCTTTCCATGAAAAACACCAAGGCTTTTGTGACATTGAAATGGTGAGTATTATGTATTACTACTTTATTATTATTATAAGTCGTCGGGGCTTACTCACCTTGGTCTGGTGGTGCCGTGTTTTCCTGGTAAGAGAGAGGGAGTGAAAAGGGATAAAGAAAAATTTAATAACAAGAAAACAATAAAGCAAAACATTTTAAAAAAATAAATATTAAAATAAATATAAACCAAGGTAGTTTCGTTTTAGTAACACACACATTAAATGTAATGTCTGGGTCCCGAGCAGTTGTTTGTTAAAATAAATAAAATCAAATAAATAAATACTTTTTTTTTATTTTGTCTGAGAAAACGAAAAGTGCGAAGCTTTGACCATCCGGGGTTTAGGGTAACGTATGTGGAACTTAAAAATTCTTACTACAGCCACAAAATATCTACTATGTTGTGCTTCACTCCCAAAGTTAGCATTGGTGTCTCAGTCAAAGAGGTGTTACAGGCCGGGTCTTACCTTTGGTCTCGGCTTGGAGAGATCTGCAGTGGGAGGAGAGACACACAGAGGTGAGAGACAAGGCTGGCGTGCGGTAGCTCGCCGACATTTAACCTCAATCACATCTTGTCTTCTGTACGAGGATGGGATGAGAGCGGTACGAGAGGAGAGCCCATAGAGTGTCGGAATTGTAAATATGTGATCCTCTGGGGAGCAAGACTGGGCTCAGTAAATTTCACGGCTATCTGCCTTTTAGATTTTGATATTTCGTGTGGATAAGTCTAACAGTGACGGTGGCACTGGAGTAAAGGTCACCATAAGATATGCTGATTCTTATTCTGAAGGGACGTACAGAGTGAAAATCACAGAGAGGAAACAAGTAGCTTTCAAGATAAACGGTGTTCAATCCAAAAGCTACAAAAATAAATAATCACTTCATTCTTACCTGTTCTCCCGCACACTCCCAGTCGACCCAGGCACTCCTTGTGTGCCCCCAGACCACATTTTGCACAGAGGTAACCCTGGTTAAAGATGCCCCTGGAAAGAAATACAACACAGGATGTACGTCATGCATAGCAGCCTCCTAAAGAGAAATGCCTTGACATTTTGGAATTCCAGGCTACTGTCACACGTTCTGTATAGGAAAAGCCACACAGGAAATCCACACCCACAAATCCGACACACTTACTGTACATACTACCTTGTAATAACCCCTTTCCTTTCATTAACATGAAGTGCTAATAAGCTATTTAGATTTTTACGAACCGCCCCGAAGGAAGAGCGACTGACAACTAAAACGTCACTGAGCCTCGTTTGTAGCTTCAATCTGAAAAATGTAGTTTTGAAAAATCTCCATGGCCAAATGGTAATTTGCCATCAACAACATGCATGTTACAGTTTCTATTTGCACCTTGTAGATGTGACACCGACCCCCCCCCCCAAAGCTACTCCACCGGGTCTTCATCCTCTACACAATTTCTCGGAAAATAGAAGAGAGGATGCTGCTCAATGTTTGATTGATACCTGAGCAAGAGGTGACAGAAGCAACAGGAAGTGATCCTTTCGAACGTGTGCATCTTGAACTGGTGAGAGTTGTGGTTGGCTTTTTCTGGTCTGATATTTGATCTGGGGAACAGAATAAGAAAAAAAAATGGAATACAAACACAGTCACGGGGTAACATGCGTATCATGAGTTGAGTTAAATGCAATAATGCCAAGTAGACAAGGCATTTTTCCAAAACCATAAAGAAATCCCGAAAGTCAGTTGGACTCATTACCTGGGGACCGGTACTACTATTTCTTGGAGATCCATACAATAATTGCTAAGAAATGTCATTTTGGACCAAAATGGTGGATCCCTCGAAACGATAGCCCCCCCACAACCATGCTGCTAAAAAATAAACCTGTGTGTCAGTCTCTGGAAAGAAGAAACTCCCAGTTATGACAATGTACAAAACAAACTCTCAAATTCTTAATCACTTGACGAAGCATCAGATTCTATTTTTATTCTGCGGCAGTCCATTTTGTTAAAATACAATTTCCCGTGGCATGTGAAGTATGGAGAGTTGACTTGAATCCTCGCAAACAAATCCAATTTTGAGCAGCATGTGTTCAAATACGAGAGGGGGAAACATGCGCTGCAGGAAGAAGCAGCCTTTCTAAAAACATGTACAAACACAAAAAACGTCCCTTTTTTTTTTGTGTTGGACACACCATCCGAAAGCCACTTAAACTGAGTGCTCCCATACGTGAGTCCTTCATCAGAAACCCTTATCCTCTTAACAGGCACAATTTCCACATTCTGAATGGGTTCGCTCGGCTGTCATTACCCAATGCTCAGTGGCACACGACTCTTTTCAGACACAAACCCCGGGCGTGTGGGGAAAAAATAAAAAATAAAAAAGCGTTTTCGAGAACATGGTGAAAATGTGTATTTCGACGTCAAATAAATAGAAAGAAGTAGACGTGAGCAGGTATGAACCCAGTGTCTATAGAGTCTATAGTGTGTATCGATGATGGTTTAATATTCAACCCCAAACACTGCAGTGATTAGCAATGACACATGTATAAACATATTCATCGTGCAGAATACCAACCAGCAAGATTTTTAACATCTTAATCAGTGTGCATACCAGGGGTAATATTGCCATACAGTATCCACCCCAAACCCAAATTCGAGTGGAATGTCATAACAACCTACGGTGTTGTTTGGAGATCGCCAAAACCTCCTACTGTCTACAAAATAAGACATACCTCCATAAATACTGATTGGAAAAACCATTGAGGCAGTGTGACTTCTTTGTAGTATGCAGCTCTCTGGAACAGTTTGTGTTTATTGTGCGTTTGTGTGTGTACGTGTTTGTGTGTTCTATCATTCTGTTGTCCGCCGTGTGTGTTTGATGACAGCTAAGACCTGATCAAACAGAGCACATGACAGAGTCAACGCCTCTCTGGACCACGGAATAACACACAGGCAAACAAAGACAAATAAACACGATACACACGCAAACGCACACACAGGTGCCTCCGCACGCACACACACACACACATACTCACGCCCACTTACATGGCCATTTCGAACTGATCGAGCCACTTCTTCTTCAGCTCTCTGGTCTTGAAAAAGAGCTCGTAGCCCGTGTGGCCCTGCTGGTGAGTCACGTAGAAGCCGTAGCACCACTGTGGGGGACAAAATAAGTGGACGTCATTAAACCCAGTGTATTTTTTTTTTTATGCAATCACCAGAACCTTTGAATATTCATAAATACCACAACTGTATTGAAACCGTAGTGATTATCTTGCAGAATGCGCACTTTCAGTAATGGGAGGCACATTAGGTCCGCTGTGAGCCACATTAGACAACCAGTGCAATTTGAGATAAAAGTGGACTGACGTCTTTGGACTTTGCATATTTTGGATTCCATTTCTACAGTATAATCTGCGAAACCCACGAAGGGTTGCTATGGTCTATTTGTTGTGGCATAAAGCTGTGCAAGATCCTCCATAACTGGGCGCGGGGTAAATATGTGCACTGTGTGTTTCAGATAGCGAAGGACGGCTGTGGCAGGGCGGTAAAAACTGTAGAAAAAAAAAAGAAATAAAAAAAACATTCCTAATTAACGTTTACGATAAGGTTTGACAGGAAAGCAATCTGAAACGGCAGAAAAATCAGAGGTTTACAGCCCGTACGTTGTACTCCGACACAGCATAAACATGGACCCTCCCCCTCCACCACACACGGATTCATTTATTCATCCAGTGCATCGGAAAAAATACTCCTCAGTGTTAATACTGAAGAAATATTCCCGCACAATCACAGTTATTCAGTGTCTTACAGAGAGTTAAATAGATCGATATGGCACTCTCATGCCCGGAAGGCAAACCTAAAGCTACAGACAGCAGCCGCTCAGCAAAGCTTAACGGAAAACAGGTTGATGACCACACTCCGGGGAATTCCCCCAGATCGCCGATGCTTGTTTTCCTTTTCTATGGATTAAACAACATATATATATATATATATAGAGAGAGAGAGAGAGAGAGAGAGAGAGAGAGTTAATTAGTGCTCCACTCTTTGTGCTACGTTAACGGGGTGTCGGCTTCAGCTTTGCATTTGGCATCCAGACGTGAACGATCTTCCTTTCCAACTCGGCGCAATAAAGTAAATAAGCACGCCCCCCCCCCAAAAAAAAATGTCAAACTTCTCCTTTATGGTGATGATGTTTGGAAAAAAAATTCTGGCAAATTAACCAGCACAATGTAATAAATTACATTAAAGTGAAGGCACTCATTTTCCAATACTTCACAGTTAGATATATATCAGCCCAATAACGCACTAGTCTGACAGGCATGAGCTATTTTTAAGAAAATGACTCCAATGAATAATAATCAGTTGTCTAATGTTGTTTGGGTCTGACATCGTGGAGGAATAAAACACAAACAACCAGAGGACTTTGAAAACTAGGTTGTGTCGCTTCGCTTAACCCTTATGTTGTGTTACTAACGAACTACCATCTATTTTTGGATGGAACAATACTTCATGATGTCCTCAACAACAGATATGTAAACACTATAAAACAGATTTTGAGCATTTACGCTAATTATGAAGCTCTCTCATTGGGAAGTGGGTCAAAGTTCAAGAAGCCCAAAAGTATCTTGCACTTTCACCCATTTCCCGATTTCGGAGCCCAATGGGACCAAGACCAGCCCGTTCGATGTTCCTAAAAACCCCACGGGATCAAGTCCCATCTTTCTCCCCTCAGCTCTCCTTCGCCAAAACCCTAACCCTTATTCCACATGTGCCACCCTAAAAAGTGGAATCAAGATTTTCACGCCTATTCTGAAACCCCCACTTATTGGGGTTTACACAATTTTTATTTCACGTGTGATGACAAACATGTTAAATTTCACACGTGGAATATTTGAGACTATGTGCGCTGCACAAGTGCACGTGTGGATTCAGAAAAATGTGGGTTGTATGATGAGTAACACATGTGGACGCGAGACGTGGAAAACATGGGGAAATGGCTGTGGATTTTCTGTAAGGGTTCTCAGAAGAAAAAACAAAAACAAACTCAAACTGTCAACCGCTGGCCACTGAGCAGCACCACCGCGGTACGTGTGGGTTAAACGCCTTGCCCACGGGCAAGATCGGCCAGCCCTGCACAGTCGTGAGTGTTTTAGAGCTAAAGCTTTAAATCATTGATGACTATGTGGGTGCTCAGTGGCACCACATTCACACACTGAAGTTTCATTTAGCAGAAAATGATCTATAGCTGTAAGCAGCCTTGGAGGACTGCACACATTCATCACCTGATATTAGCGACTCTGTCCTGTGCAGTGTGTGTGCGTGTGCGCACGTGGGTGGGTGGGTGGAGGTGGGTGTGCGGTAAGGCAGGTGTCGGTATACACACAACGTATGTGTTTGTCGCGTGAATATTTGCCTTCTTTTCTTCTTTCTACACAAAGCAATTCTTGGACATGTGTCTGTGTCGCCTGCGTGCAGCATGTCATGGATGGAGCCTTTCACGGGGAGGGGGATGGGATAAAAATAAAGAGTAATGACATATTCAAACGCACTCTGCCAAATGACATTATTCATGTCATTGCACGCTTAGTACAGTATTGCATATTTAGGAAGGCACGTTAGACACAGCCATGGGTAATGACAAGCACACAACCCGTCGAGCCCATGACCACCTACTGTACATCTGTATATAATACCAATGAAAATCTCCCACACAATAACTCACCGGATCACACACACACACAAACACACACACACACACACATCATGACTGGGCATCACAGCAAATGAGGATGATCATAGGGTCCCTGTGATAAAAATAAATAAATCAAAACTGAACAATCCTATCCTCAGGCAAGCTGTCAGTTTCACATTAGCAATCGGAGCGAGTGCGAGAAGAAACCATCTGTGAGCACACGGCAGCAGGACATCAACAAGTCCCCTCCGCTACACAACACGGCACGCAAACATTTCCGCAAGGAGAAAAATAGCGTGCGGCATAAACTGTGCGGGGTGTTGTCTAAATCAGGATTCTTCAGCGCTGCACCAGCGGACCAGAGGATATCACTTGTTGTTATCAGGCAATCCAACCTTTTTATTGCAACGATAACATCTGCAGTCAAACTGATGTTCATAAATAACGCTCCCGTACTTTTATTGTATTTACTAGAATGAAGACGAAGGGGAGAAAAAAACAGACCTTTTTACCCTCCTTGTCAGAGGTGGGGTTGTTGGTGATCTTGAAGTAGTTGAGGTCGAGTATGTCCTTCATCTCGTAGTTGTCTCCTCGTCTCTTGCAAACGATGACGGCCACATCAAATAAAAAGATGTGTCTGGACAATGAGAGGAGTTGGACCTTTATATTATTATTACATCATCTTTGTGAAGGTAAGTAAGTCCTACTGATTTAGGCTAGGTCGCTCATACTGCCAGTGTTTCCCCTTTATTTGGTCTAAATGATTATATACATATATACTGTCACTTCAAGCTTTATTAACCTACTAAATTTTATTTTTTTCTTACTGCAAACACTATTTTTTTTTTTAAGAAAAGGAAGGAGATCAACCTGTCTAGTTTCCTCTTGTCAACACTGGAGATCATGCGCACCTCTCCGTCTTGTTTGGGACGACCAAAGGTGATGAGAGGCTGGTTCTGAAAGTTGAAAAAAAGGTGAAACAAGTGAACATCGACGCTGACACTAAGGGTGCAGTTCCAGAGCATTGTTTTTTTTGTTTTTTTTTTATATGGCGTGCAATGTATTTTGTTATGTCAGCGGAGCACTTAAATTAAATTAAATTGTTGACATGAAGTAAGAGTCAACACTTGCAAGCACGACAGTGTAGCAAAAAACATTTCATTTTAAATGGTTACACTCCATTCCCTGGGATTTGTCAGGGAGGTAAACCAAACACCATTGACATATCTGACAGATCGGATGCAGATTCTCAGATCTGTGATGGTATCGCTTGCATTATGTATCTCACGATACGTATATATATGGCAACTTTTAAAAGTGTATATTGATAGTAAATATTACAATAATAATAATAATAATAATAATAATAATAATAATAATAATAATAATAATAATAATAATAATAATAATAATAATAATAATAATAATAATAATAATAATCATGCTTATTTTCTAATTGAATTGACTTGAAAACACTGAGCTGACCTACCACCTGATTTCTCTGACAGCAGCTCTGATAGTTTCAGAAAGAAAATGTTGGTTTACCAAGTTTTCGATGGACCTCTGGTACTGGTCGATCTCCCTCAGAGTCTCATTATCTCTCTTCACCTCGTTGACGTACTGAGCCAGGTCCTGCGCACAGCAACACAAAAACACTTGCGGTTCATTGGGTTTGTTAGTTTGGGTTTTCTTAGTCTGTAGCTAGTGAAACAACGTCAGGAGACGTGGCCATATTTATTGGTGAAACCGAAAAAAAGCCCTGAGCAAAACTATTGATATTCCGTACTGTACACTAACAGGAACAGCTTGAACAGGATTATTCAAAATCAGGGTATCCACTGTCTGGCTGAGGGTTGCATAAGATGATCAACAACTCTCCTGCTCAATATGAAGCCGGGGCCAGGCTAGCTTAGATCAGAAAGCTTAATCAAACACATGATCTGCTCACCTGGTGCGGGAGCCGGATTCCTTTTATTTTGGTTCGAAAAACCACCAAGGCTTGGACCAATGGAGGCGGGTCTTAGGTCTGACTTAGGGATTTGATTTGTTGCAATTTTACCGGTTATTTCAGAAGTGGAAAGTATTTCTTGAAGGCTCAAAGGATTTCGAAGAAGGCATTTTTTTAGTAGAAAATACTTTTTTTTTTAATTCTTCTCTTGAAGGTGTTTGGCAAACCCAATAGACGCTGGTTATTCCAGTCACCTGCCTTTTATTTTTTTTAAACCTTCAACAAAACCTTCAATTCATTGTTTGGATTTTTTTTTGTGTTATAAACCAATCTTCTCACTAAGACTCAGCACACAGGTGCCAGAGTTTAGTATACATCTTTTATTGTCTCGAAAGCAAATAAGCAAAATCTCCCTAAAACGTCACACCGTTCTTTTTATAATTGTATCAACGCTTGTTTATATTGGAAGGATGTTCTTCTGTGAGTGAAGCATGCGATTGCAAACGTAGGCACGACAACGTTCAAATCGTCAGTGCGTTTAGAGTTGAAGGTATTCAACGCTGATCCGCAGCAGCAGGAAAATTAGTGTTTTTTAGTTTTTTTTTATCTGATAAAGGTTTTTGGAATTATCTGCTCAATCATCCTGCCACGGGAAACAAGCTGAAGTCACAGTGATTACAGAGCATTTACCGTAAGCACTGCACTTACTTTCATGGCATCCAAAGCGATCTTCAAGTTGCTCTTATCGGCGGCGTCGGGAGTGTGTTTGACTAACTCCTGTGGGAAGAGGACAGAGGGGAGGTGACACACATTTAGCATGAGTCCTTGGATTTGTGCTTTTGAGGATGAGTTGAAACGTGAACTGTGTCAGTCAGTTTCTGTGGTGTTGTTTTGGTTTAAAAAAATAAAAGGGAATTATTTTAATACTTTAATAACATTTTTTTGTTTCCTCTGATTTGACAGCAGTTCAATAGATATTCTTCGATAAATATAATATAGATAAAATAAGTTATCTTTTAATGCATTCGAAACAAGCTCTTTATTTATTTATTATTTAATGTTTCATTTCTGCTGACAGCTGACTTGTGTTGTCCTGATTATCCACCCTCAGTATTTATTGACAGTCTTGCTCACTTTGTCTGATCCTGTTGATTTTTTTCTTGTGTATTTCCTGGTGTGTGTATTTAATGTTTCTGCCCATGTTTGAAGCACCTGTGTTTAGTTTCCTGTATGAACTCCCTATTTATCCACCTGTCTGCCTGCGAACCGGGGTTTCTTGTTCATTTATTGAAGTATCTGTATTGTATCATGGTGTGTGTGTGTGTGTGTGTGTGTGTGTGTGTGTGTCTGTGTGTGTGTGTGTGTGTGTGCGGGTCCACTCTGCCTGTGCTAATACCACTAACTCTGAGCACGCTAAAAATAAAAGCAAATTGATAAAGACAAGAACAATTAAAATATATCACTTTCTCCTGGATACACTTTCATGAAACTTTAAACAACAACCGGAAAGATGTCATCCCATCGTCCTGACAACACTCACACAAACATGTCCCTTTGATTAATAAACACATTGGAGTGTGCTTTGGGAAAAAAACTACACTGAGGGAGCAATCTGTTGATAAAATCTGATCCAAGTCTCCTGTGGAAGACCGGTTTCTTTACCATCAAAACACCAGTCAGGCAGCAAAGGAGACAAATGAGCATGAAACAAGTGTAATCCATAACCCTAGCTCCACACTGATAGGGGTTATAAGCCTGGAATTAGGGTTAGGGTTACTGAAACCCTAATTCCATGCTTATAACCCCTATGATTATGGAGCCCGGGTAAGGGTTTTGGCGAAAAGTTGCTGCTAAAATGTTGAAAGTTGGTACTGGGGGGGTTTTAGGGATGCCGAACACACTGGTCTTGGTCCCGTGTCACACAGACATCGGGAAGTGTGTGAAACTGCTAATCACTTTTTCACTTTTTGACCTTTGACCTACTTCCCGGCGTCTGAGCAACACGGGACCAAGACCAACGTGTTCGGCAGCCCCGAAAACCCCCTTGTATCAATTTTCAGCTTTCTATCAG
>JAFBJU010000253.1:41598-144791 GCA_016785305.1 Colistium nudipinnis | reverse complement strand
AAAGTTCCTATCTTTGACCGCCAGAGGGTCGTCCTGAGCACTTTTTTGAAGAGCGCCCTGTGAGAGTCAGGTCATTAACATACATACCTACTTCAATAATCTACTCTATACTTTAGGCTGCCCACTTTTTCTACAATATTCAAGTAACACACGACAGACAAACCATTTTCCCGTATGAGTCACATCCAGATGGAACACGTCGTTTTTTAACATATGTGTGGGTATAAAAACAATTATATTCTCCATCGGACACCACACGGCGCCGTGGCTTAGATGGTTAAAGCGCCTGTCTAGTAAACAGGAGATCCTGGGTTCGAATCCCAGCGGTGCCTTTTTTTTTAATATAAATAAACTTGGGACCGTTTTGTGAGTCGCTTATTATTACAACTCCGCTGGGGTACATTCACTGTGTGATTGAATTTTCAGTCGTTACACCCAAAAACAGTAGTTAACAAAACGAATAGTCAGGAGATAATAAGGGATAAATAATTCAATGTTTATTATATAGGGGATCATAATTAATTAATAATAATGAATTCACTTCAAACATCTAAGCACTACACACTTGTGATTATACCCACACTCGTGTTGTACATTTCATGCACTTAGCCTGAGCTGACTGACTGGCTGGCTGAGAATTAATCTGCCATAGTTATAGAAGATCAGACAGACAAACAAAAGATATAAAATAAAATAAAAACTCCCACTCCGAGCCAGGTCAACAAATCAATTGGTCACACACACAAAAGTGTGGCAGTATGACATAAATGCACACAACACTATGACAGACATGGACGCATTAATAAAGAGCTTCCGCCTAAGGCCATTAGGCGTACCCATCATCCCCGACAGGAAGCCTATAGAGAGAGGTTTGCACCTGTCTCAACACACCGGCCAGAAACAAACATCCACACCTGCGTTCCTGCCGCAGGTAGCCCTATTTACGTGCAATTTCCCCTCTCTAATGAGGCCCACCTTTCACACAGTGAACAACGTCATACACAGCAACTATATTTCTGTCCGTTTATACATGTATTTGTGTTCTAATCACAGTTTCATACTTAGCACGATGGCGCACTGCAAGGGAAAATGATAATCAATGGGTTTTTGAGCATTTTATGTCAAGATATCCATTTATATATATATATCTATTGAAGCAACAAATATAAAAAAAATTGACACATAACATTAACGAGGACAAAAATGGACGCTGCGAGCAGGGTTCGAACCTGCGCGGGAAGATCCCATTGGATTTCAAGTCCAACGCCTTAACCACTCGGCCATCGCAGCAGGATAACCAGAGGACGGATCTACGCAATTATTAAAGTAAGAGAGCACAAAGATTAAAATCTATTGGGTGTACAGCACGAGGCTTGCAGGACCCCGGTGTCCCATTCGGCAACAAGACGGTGGAGATGTGCATACTCTTAATAAAGTTGTGGACTCTTAGAAGCTTGAAATCACAGACATATGTGCTTTTGTATCTGAGCTGCAAGCACAATCACAATTTACTAATCTCTTATTAGTTTATTTCTATGTTTAGGCATTATCATTGATTGTGTAAGGGTGGGCCTGTTTCAAACGTGCAACTTAGAGTTGAAAAATGTTGGAGAAAAGGTTGGAAAGGGTTATTGGGTAGAGAATAGAGAAAGGGGCAGGGAGAAAATGTGTGAAAACTAATGTAACAATAACAGTGATTTTAAAAATAAGAAATTAGATTTTAGATTGTATTTGAAAGACTAAATCCACTCATCTGGTTTGTGTTATTTAGGTCCTACATGCAGGCTTGAGTTTATAGGGGTCAGATGCGTGTGAGATGTGGTTCTGGGAAATGTGTGTGTGTCACTGGACTGGAAGATATAATTGACTTGTTTTTGTGAGCAAAAAATAATGTACAAGCCAGCATTATGCTTGCTCATTAGAAATCCTCCAGCATTTCTCCAGAAACTACAGGAACACGTAGAGTCGAAATTAGAGATATATAGAGAATACAGGTCACATCCAACTTTTTCAATTTTTGAAATACGAATCTACTACACACATCATATGGATAATATATAATATAATATATTCATATTCTTATACCCATGGAACCTAAACTAGCGAACAGCTGTCTCAGCTCTCTTTTTGCTTTGTCCTTTACAATAACCTTTCCCCGGTTATACCAAAGACTAAAACCAGGCTCAAACACTGAGAGCTATGTAATGTTTAACAATTAATCACCTGTTACTCACACATTCCTTTACTTTTGCTCACTGGGTTCAAACAAAATGTTAGGGTTAGGGTTAAGTTCTTTAATGCACTAAAATGTAAATAACACAATATAAAAAGCAGGATATTTTTCTTATCTTATTATCTTAAAACCAACGGTTTTCTGCTTAAAAAAAAACAATGGAAGTGGTCTAGATGTTCCCGTAGATACCGGTATACAGGTGAGGAGCATCAGTTGATGTACACATGTGACTAAGTGACCATCATTGGTACCAGACACTCGGTTTGTGTTTGTTCAATTGAGACTACATTGTTGTTACATGTTATCATATTTGAGGGTTAAGGACAGAGGACGCTGTCTCGAGTCTTATGAGGCAAATTGTAATTTCTGCATAAGGGCAATCATGAATAACATTTGATTTGATATGATGGGATCAAAATATCGAGACAACAGGTTCTTTAATCTTTACTCCAATCTGGCTCTAAGTGTGTAAATAATAAAGAATACAGCTGTCTTTGCCTACGTCTCAGCCACCTCCCATTCCCCTAGACCCATTTAGGAATGTGTTTAGTCAGTCTGGTTAAATCCCATTACTGGAAGAGGACTGATACTTGGCAAATAGCTGCCGTCTCTGCCTCCTCCACAGAGCACAGGACAAAGTGTTTGGTAAAAAAAAAAAAGAGCCATAAATTGTGTTTGACAGTTGTTGATGCACTGTCTGAGAAGTTCCCCCTTTTTTTCTAAACACAGCGAGACTAATGTGAGAAATAAAGACATCAACCGCGATGTCTTCTGTTTCTGTGTGTCAGCAACTTTTACTTCTCAAAAGCAAGATAGTTAGTTCACACTGAACAAATCAGTAGCCAGTAGTGCCCATTGATTGACATTTAAAGACATTTTTCTTTCATGCACCGAGCTGCTTTTTGGAATTGAGACCTGAAAACAGACTCACACAAATCCAGGCCAAGAGCGTCAGGCAGGAAAAGTGAAAACGATCATATATCTGAGCAACATATATGGCGACACGGCGTCAGAAACGCAGGAGGGTGTGGGCCCCGAATTCCTTGGCAGTCAATAGTCTGCATTATCAAATTACAACATACCCAACACCTGTCACACATCTGTCTGCAGCCACTGTGTCTTATTGACCCAGATAACTTAAATGTATTCCCAAATAATAATAAGAAAATACAGACCTTAAGGTAGTTGACTTTATGGTGGCTGTGGTGAGTACGCCGTCGACGAGTCTGAGGCTTCGACATTCAGGGTCTTTAAATGCGTTCTGGGTTCGTGCCAGTTTTCTATAACACAAATCTGACTGGAATGTGGGTCAGTGTCTCCCCACTAAACAGATCATATTGTGAATTATTCCAGCTGGACAGTCTGCTGCAGGTCACGCTTAATGAAAAAAGAAAAGAAAAACCAAATGTGTAGTTAACTGTTTGTCGACACTTTTTGGCGCACCAAATCCTACAATTGTATAATCCCAAAGATTGCCTCTAAATGTGTTGAAACAAGACCCTGGATAGACTAAAAAATGATTATTATTATAACAACTGCTAAGGATGAGCACAAGGCAAGACACTCACCTGAAGACCAAAGTGCTGCATTTTGCACACACACAGGCACACACACAGGTTCAATGATGAGCTTGTGCTTGGTTACAGCGAATTAGACGCAGCTTGGAGGACACGCAGCTGAAATCTAGCAACTTAAAATTGCACACACGCACATCACGTTGAGGTGCATTTTTCCTCATCGTACCAACAATGAACTGCAGTGACTCCCGTGTACGTCTCCTACTTGGACCATTCAAATACATAGTGCGTGCTTAAAATAAAAACATATTAAAGAATATAAAAGTAATGGTATATAGCTGGATTGAAACCCATAATCTGAGTTTTACTAAAGTCCTGTATGAGACCAGCCAAAGTGATAAAAATAACTTGTCAAGAGCGGCCACGACTGAAAATAATCGTCCGTCTGCAGTGACTTCATCACTAAACCACAAAAGAGAATCATCTGTGTGTGTTTTCTCTCGCTGCATTTTAACATGGGAGACTTGTTTCCACTCAGGAATGTTTATTGCCGGCTATGAGGAGAGTTAAGCCTCCTTTCCATACAGTCAGGTATTGTGCTACCAGGCTGAAATGCTCCTAAATGTTTCTCAGGGAAACGTTCCATGAGTCACTGCTTCTGACCTACATTTGAAGGTGAAGAAACGTTGGACGAAAAGATGAGAAAGGGGAATTTCCACAACAAGAGAGACAAAGAGAGGGAGAGCAGATGTGATAAAAACAAACTTTTGTGAAACATTATTGATTCGTGAAAACTTTATTTGGTAAAACAAAAAATGGCTGTGTCTAATGTTGTTTTTGCTGGCAACTTACATGTAAACATTTGGTTTTGATAATGTGATTAAAGCAAAAGAGTGTTCCTTCTAAAGCAAAAAACAGTCACGAACCAAAAGCTATGAGAGAAAACACTCACATTTTGTTGTTTTCATTCCTACAAAGTCTAATTTCAATGAACACACATGATTCACATTTGGTTATGCATTCCAGTAACATGTGAGAATCACCAAAAGCCCTTTTTTCTTGAAAACACAATTTGACCAATCAAATACTCAAATATATGCCACTGTCAACCTTTGAAGAATTCAGTCTACCTGTTCTAACCGAGGAAAGCTGTACAGTCAAATATTTCAGAAGCTTGTTGCTTGCTTGTCAGAATGTTGGTTGTCAGTCTTTTTTTAAATGAATCACTACAGTGCTTGTGTTACAAATCACTGCCAGCTCTGGTTCTGGCTCCACCCTAACCCTGATCTCCGACATTGTTGCTCCAGAGCTTGAAAAAGAAAGCCCGCTATATGGTGTTTTGGAAAGATGCATTATAACGCACCGCAAGTACGACCGTTGCATCCTCCCCTGCAGGAAGTGAAATAAATATGACACAGCAAAGGTAAAACCCAAACAAAAAACGTCAAGTGTTTCATATCACGGAGCCGAGCATTCCAACTTCCATCTGCGGAGCAGGTTAGGTGACCAGGTCAGGGTGGGGTTTGGTTTATAGGCCGTGTCCTATTTCATGCACCAACAGAGCTGTGGACTGCTAAAAGGTTAACCAAAGAAATGTTAAAAGTAGATAGATCTAACCTGAGGAGGAAGCCATTAATTTCAGGAGAAGATCCCAATAAACGGAACAATTCAATTTTTTCTCTTAAACTTTGCAAAATAGAGCTTATATTATATTCGAAATGTGACGCAGGTCATTACCTAGAGCAAGTAACCCAATTACAACTTCCCGACAATGAATAAAGGCAACACAACTTCCAGGGCCATCCGTCAAATCCTCACCCAAAGTCGGTGACGAAAGATTAGGGTCTGAAAGTGACATTTTCTGTTTCAGGCTCGGCTCGCTCGTCCACTCAAGACCCCGTAGAGTGGCTCCTTGGGATGTCATCGCAACAATTTTCGGCATCAGAGTCCAAGTGACGGGATGAGTCGCTGACTGTGTTTGAGTCAGACTGGGGATCTTGGTTACATGTCTCAGGTGTGGTTCAGGTGAAACACCAGACGGGAAGCAGCTGATAACAGAGGACTAGGCGTAATGGCCCCCAAGGTTAGAATGTATAGTAATGATGTGGATTCTTAATGATTTTTTTTTTGAATAAAAAAACTGGACCCTGGTCCAAGACCCTCCATGCCAAAAATGGGTTGTACCACGTCGTCCTTACTGATGCTGTCCTCCATTTATTTCGGTACCGTCAAGTTTAAAGCCAGTTCCAGTGTATCAGAAGATGTGCGCACGTGGCGTGAATACACAATTCGTCGGTGCCGAGCCTCCGATATCCAACGTGCTTTTTCGCAAAGAGTAGCACCTCTGTTGGCAGTGTCTACTGCATGATGACATCGGGTTCGATGTTGAAGAGCAGGTCGTCGTTGCCCCTCCTGACCTCCAACAGCAGGGCCATCTCCTCCTGCAGCGCCCCCTGCAGATCAGCTGTTGTCGCCAGGGGTTTGCCGTTCAGTTTCACGATGATGTCCCCGTCCTTGATGCCGCCTCTGGAGACAGGGAGAGGAAGGAAGAAGGCACAGAGGGGCAATGTGATGAATTAGGATTATGTAACAAACTGCATGTTGATTCTGTCAAATCATATGAATGAATACAATTAAAAACCTACTTTTGTGCCGGTGAGTGTGGGAGGACCTCATGGACATAGATCCCACTGGTGACGTCAGGGAAATCTGGGTTCTGCTGTTTGAGCTCTTCGGTTAACCTAGGGCCAACAAATAAAATTCAGCTAAGAATGAGAATAAAGAAAATAAAATCGGACTTTTTTTATTATTTTTTTTAAATCAGTATTATTGATATCGAGGGGACAACGACGTGCTAATTGAAAGACGGAAGGAAAATTCAACATGCTGCGAATGAACTCGCTTCGCTGTGGGGAAGGAATGTAACATTTTCCTAGAATGCGAGTAAAAGAAAACTCCAATAAGATTACAGCACAAGTAAGGGGAGTTTCATCCAACATTTGAAATCCTGGTGAGTCAATAAAGTCAATTTTGTTCAACATGATAATGCATCGTCAGTTTGGACTTACGCCGATGTGATCGTCAGCATCCTTATTCCGATGAAACGCTTTTTTAGTGAAGTAACATCTGAAAGAGAGCCCAGTTACTTGCTTTTTGTTCAGTAGGATGCTCACAAAAGAGTTTCCCCCCCGGCCCACTTTTGAGACTCTTACCCTTATTGTGCTTGTCCAGGGAATCGTTCAGGAAGCGAGTGATCCGGTCGGACGGGATGGCAAAGGAGATTCCCGCCGCCACCTTCAAGGTGTTGATGCCGATCACTTCCCCGTCCTCAAATACAAAGACGCAGAAAGGAGACGTTCAAAAAAAAAAAAAGTGTTACGAATATCCTCGTGCCGATGTGTATACGGGTAGCAAAAGGTTTCAAAGGCCAATGTGAAGCCAGTGTTGGCACAAGCATTGTCGGAAGTTATAATTGTGGGTAAAAAGACAGCCAACTTACCAAATTGACAAGGGGCCCGCCCGAATTTCCATACTGCGAAGGGAAACACAATACGTCACAAACACGATACGTCTCAACCTGTTGTACTGCTAATACAATCCTTTTTCTCTGGCCATGGTCTCACATTGATGATGGCGTCTGTTTGGATGTAGTCCATGTCGGAGTCCGGCAGGCCCAGCTCCTTGCCGTCCCGCTGGGCGGTGCTGACGATGCCGGTGGTGACGGTGTTCTGGAGGGCGAAGGGGCTGCCGATGGCGACCACGAACTCCCCCGGCCTCAGGTCGGCACTGTGGCCCAGGAACAATACGGGAAACTTTTCCTGAGTGAGGGGAATAAAACGGTGAGGTTAGTGGGCGACTGGGTGGGTTTGTGTGCACGTGTGAGTGTAAATGCAATGTAGAAGTGTATCTATAATGATCTATAAATCTATCATTTGCAATGAGCATATCTTCAGGGTTAGAAAGCAATGACATCTCTCGACAAGAAGCTCAAACCAATCCACTAGCCAATTTCTTGCCTGATGTCTTTGCAACCCAAACCTACAATCAAAAATGGGGACCAGTGCTGCATTTCAGGAATTATGAGGCTCAGGGACTTCATTGGGACCCCAATGGCATCCGAGGCATTCCATATTTACATTCAACATTCGAGAGGACTGGGAGCACGTCTCAAGCTCCGGCCGAATGGAGGCTGCCAACATTTTTGAATTTACCAGAATATTATGCTAAACAAATATGGAGCTGCGCAAGATGCGCGGTTGTGCAACCGGGGTCTGTATCAGTCCGTTAATAGAACAAATGATGCAACTTCAGCTGGAAAATATATATAAGAGGGACACAAAATCCCTCATTATCCCCGGGGTGGTATGGGCTGCGGATGAACTGTACGCCAGAGCTTGGGAGTATCGGCTGTCACCCCAGGGGAGGTTTGGATTCGGACACATGACGCACACTGCTAACTCTCGTGCCTAATCTGCTGAAATCTTCCTCAGTGAAAGATTATTTTGTTAGGAGTTTTACTGGAAAAAAGGAATGCCAACAGAGACAATGAAGTGGGGGGGGGGGGGTTGTTAAAACTTCCCCGTGGAGTCTTTATTGGAAGCAGATACTTTTTTGTTCACCTCCAGAGTTTCCCACCAAACTGTGTCCTTTGGGCTTAAACGGACACGTTGAATGTATTTTCCGACCTCACAAAACATTCAAATCGCTCTTGGAATAACGGATTTTAAACCTCCATTATTTTAGATTGGCTCGAGTCTTGCCTCTGTATTTTTACGCCTTGGGCTGTTGCCGAGTACTTACCGCTGCAAACTCCTGGCATCCTCGGCCAAAAATATCTTTATATATGTATATGCATGTCGGGACTTACCTGTGAGTTGATTTTTATGGTTGCAATGTCCGATTTTTTGTCTATGTCCTTGATGCTGGCTTCGTATATGTCGCCGTTATGCATCTGGACCTAAAGGAAAGAATAGAAAAAAAAAAGCATTCTAAGAACTTAACAGATAAAAGGTAATTTTGCTCAATCCATTTCATTTATCATCAGCCAAGCATATGTATAAGACATTTAAGCTCCGTGGTGGGCCAAAAAGGTGGATTTTTAAATCCACTGCTTTTCCAGCACTTTCCAAGCTCCAGTGTCTATGGTTTGCAGGAGTATACTTGGATTCTTTGTTCCTTTGAGGACTTAAAATAACATTTATTGGATGAGCATATAATCCCCACGCAAGAAAAGGCGTATTTAGTACCTTGAGGTGCTGTTGACCGGACACTGGGGTGGTGCTGGAGACCACGTGGGCGTTGGTAACAATCAGTCCATTATCAGCCATCACAAACCCAGATCCACTGGACAGAGGAATGTGTCGACCAAAGAGAGGATGCCTGATGTTGAAACAAGCGTATATTATTGTTTTCTATTAATTGTGATATTTATTTAAACCCACTCATCAATGAATGTTGCCTCGACATCAACAAGCTTCACATGTGAAATATTTAGATGAATTTATTTCAAGCTATCCTATGAATGAAATCACAGCTCATCAATGAACAATAATTCTGGATTGCAAATATAAGAAAGTAATGTTTGGCTCTATTTAAATATTATATAGTACACGCACACACACGCACGCACAAACCTGAGGAAGAGTTCGATGTGGACCACAGCAGGAGCAATTTTCTCCACTACGTCAGCTATAAAGTTGAATTTGTAACGTGGACTTGCAGCATTTATAGGACCTGTAATGGCGAGAAAATAAGAAAAAAAGTGAAACAATTCAATTATCACACATCAATTTGACTTAATCCAATTCAATGACTAATACATAGGCCAAGAGGAATGTTGCTATAGATTGCATAGTAATGTGAGTTAACTGGGCTAAAAAAACAGAATGTATAATGCAATACAATTCCTTATTTAGTATCTAAGAGCAACACACTTTGTGATGGCAGTTGTGCATTTGTGAGCTACCCTGTAGGTCTGTCTGGAAATGTTGGAATCAGCAATGATGGCTAGAGCAGATTCCTGCTCTACTGACTGCTACAACCATCACCACAACACACACACACACACACACACACACACACACACACACACACACACACACACACACACACACACACACACACACACACACACACACAAATATCAACTAAGGAAGCGGGAGTCCTTGCGGACCAGGGTTGTAGCATAATCTATTTACATTTCCCTTTCATCCCAACCCTTCATTTTGTCTGGGTTTATAGAGGTCACACACACACACACACACACACACACTCACTGGAGCATCACATCCTTTTGGGCGTTGCAGACTAAAAATAAATGGGTCATTAACCCACAAGTCCGCGCTCCCACATCAGTTGCAGTAAATCCTTCAGCTTGCCCATTTCGATTAGCAGCAGTCAGCTTAAAGAAAGCAGTCTTAAATTATCCAATTCTTTGTCTTAGACAGGTTGCTTTAAAGATTTTTTTTTTCTCAGAGCAAAAACAAATAAAAAATAATAAACCTTAAATGTATGGCTCGATTCAGAGAAAGAGCTTTAGCAGAGATGTCGCCCTTAACACAAAGAATAAAAAGAGGGAAATAAATGTATTTGTGTTTGTTGTCTCGTCCGCACAGTATCCCCATCATACGACACATAGGACAAACGCCTTCGTGCCCAGTTCGTGAGACTTTTAATGCTTCGTGAGACTCATCAGTGTTTCACATGTGCTGTTTTTTTAACACTCCATCTGGCCATTGTTACTCTGGGGGGAAAATCCTCATCTAGAAAGTTCTTTGTTTACTTCAATTGAACCCGCACCAGAAGCAAGATTGTTCCCTCTTTGAAGTGGCAGGGTACTGCTGCCTTCTGGATCTTCAGCAATGAATTCACATTTCCTGAATCTGTGTAGCGTCCGACCTATTGGCTACTTCAGCTAAGTCTTGCACAAATGTTGTCATGAACCTAAAGCAACACGCCACAGTACACATCTGCTTGTCTCCGGCTTGTACCAGTGTAGGAAGTGAACTGCAGTGAACTCACTGTTTACGGAGCGTGCCGTCTCCTCTCAGAGGAAAGACAAACTGTCTGTGTGTCTGACCGCACACTCCTCAGACTGTTTATAGGAGCATCGTTTCATAGAGCGGCTCATCTCTTCACTCTCTGACTGGAACGCCGGGCCTTCGGCATCACCAGCTGCAGCATGTGAACCCCCAGTTAGGGTGAAGGGACTTTTCTAAGCATATGTGTGCAGCCAGTGTAGATCCCTGTTTGTTGACGTAATAACACAAGAGGAAGAAAAAACCCAATGTGTCATGCGGTACAATTCCTAATGACGTTCCTCAGAGGGACACGGTGTGTGTGGTGGATGCTGTGCAATTGTGATCTGCTCCATAGGTCTGCCTGTAAATGTGGGAATCAGCAAGGATGGCTCGAGCAGATTCCCAGCATCCAATGCTACACCCATCCAGAGACGGATGGGTGTAGGAAGAGCTCCGATGAAGGCCCTGCAGACCCACCCGGGAGGGCAAGGGGGTGCGCGCAGACCGTACCTGTGCCGGCGTCGCACGCGCCCTGCTGGACCACGGTGAGGCCGGACAGCCCCTGCTGCAGCGCCTTCCTGCCGCTCGCCCTCAGGTGGCACGCGTTGGCGTACGTCCTGCCGTCGCTGCCGCACACTTCGCGCTTCAGCTTGCAGCGGCACGAGCCCGCGGAGAGGCGCTTGCCCGCCGGGTGCCTGCACTCCAGGCCGTCGCCGCAGGGCAGGTGGTCCGCGCGGCCGCACGGCTCCCCCTCGGCCTGCGCGCACACCAGGCAGCAGTTGCATCGGTCCGGCACGTAGCCGCCGGGGCAGCTGGGACTCGGGCAGGTGCTCACGTCGCAGCGCGTGGGACACGCGGCCCTTTGCTCGGCGCCGCCGGCCCACCCACCCAGGTGGAGGATCACCGCTGTGCACAGGAGGGGCAGCATTGTTGGGTTTGTTTGGGGAAAAAAAGATGTGGAGGAGCTGGTGCTCGAGACTTCACGCGCTCACGTTGCTCGCGCTCGCTTTGGAGTTTGCATGGAGGAGTTCGGAAATAATCCTCTAGAACGGAAAGAAGAAAGAAAAAACAGTCGGACGTCTCCTCAAAGTTGTTCAAACTGCACGGGGAAATTAATGAATCCCTACCGCGGGACGTGGCCGGTGCGACTGATCCTTGCGTCCAGATGTGGCCCCAATGTACCCAGATGTGGCCACAGTAGAAAACAGTTGAACAGCTGGAGCGAGTGATGTCTGGGGGAGAGAGTGAAGACAGACCCCCAGAGAGGAGAGCAGGGTCCTCCTGGAGGCGTGGCTTTGGAGATGATGTCAGCATCTCCGATTCTGTGACCTCAAGTGTTTTTTGACTTTAGGGTCATTTTTTTCAATCTTATTTTTTTTACACACACATACGCCAGATTAGTATGTGAAAATGGGCTCAAGTTGGACTGGTGGGACTAGGACGCACACTCCCAACTTCACACAGTAGGGATGGGTATATAACCCAGAACCTTAGACTGATCCAAGTGTATCCATGGCAACCGCATCCATATCAGTATACTGGGTTTTGTAATACCTGGTTGGCTATGTGGTCTGAACGTTAGTGTCAAAGTCCAAACAGACTGGCTTCAAATTTCTTCCATGCCTTTCCACTGCACCATCCAGTGCGACATTTCATTTGTGTGTATTTACTACAGGATGTAATAAAAATGTGACTGTAGCTGTTGCATGGGGTTATGTGGCAGAGTCAGGATGCAAGCAACAGTTAGCTCTATGTACTGCTTTTTTTCTTTTTCTATCTTTCCAAAACATAAAGTCATTCATTCTCTGCAACCGACTGAGGATATGAGGACGTTTTCATTTGTGACCCCTTGTAAGTGCCCTTCTTCATTGCAGTGATTGACTTTATGTCCAAAGATCAACTCTGAATTAAATTAAAGTCCTCCACATGGCAACATTTTAAGACATACTGTCTTTGGACACTTGAGAAGAAGCATCAGGAGGAAGCTGTCACAAAAACCTGCCACATTTCTGGGCGTGCATGAGATTTACTTACTGGGATTTGGAGGTTATTTAAAACTTTGGACGGGGATCGACTCGCTGTTTCGACCTTACCAGACTTCAGGCAAAGCTGGATTCACCACATCCCAAGTCCAGCTCTATCATTACCAGACAGCCACCAGATGTCCATCTGAGGAAAAAGAGAGAGCAGCATCAAACCTGTCCGTCATACTCAACTCATACAACTGTGTTATAAGGAGAATAAAGATTCATGTGCTACATGTCACAAAAGGGGGAAATTATTGGGATGGAAAGGAAGTACACAGTGTTTGTTAGTGGGAAATCCTATCAGTTTATTGGCCTTGCCTGCTGGTTGGCGATAAAGCATCTCAGTGAATGGTAGTGGGACCTCCGCAGGGCCTCCAGACACACAGCCAACCACAAACATGGTCGCTCCATGACTACACATTCCAGGCCACTAAATCCTTCTACTTACTCCAATGAAAGTCTTTCATTAAATCCAAACGGCCGACCCACGAGTCGGTAATAACCACTGTGGCACTACCGTACAGTGTAACTGGAAAGAGTGGGCCGCTACTGGGTCGGAGTGAGCAAATCTGTGGTTTCTACCGACACTGGTGGGGCTTGCAGCTTGCTTATTTCTTGTGAGAACAATGAATCACAATGAAACACCTAAAATAACGTCAGAATCAGATGACGCAAAAACAATAGACAATCGATTTCAACAGATTACGTGTCACTAAAATGCGATGCAGAGGTTTTGGATATTCCTGCGAGATCGGGTACAAAAGAAAAATCCAAACAACAATATAGTTTAGTTAATGGTCAAAGTGTTGATTGCGGAGTGGCAAGTATGACATCACTCACAATTGCGGGGCTAATTAACAAAACTCCAAAAAACAAGACTTAGGTTTAAAAGGTGCCATTTGTCCTGGTCCAAAATGAGCTCACTTGGCAAAAATGTCATCTCCCCTCAGGGTCCTTAGGCTGCGTCCTAAAATAATGGGAATATACTGCAACGATGCCCACGCTGCAGATGCAAAGCTGTTTTCAATCGTCACCGTGCCCCCGACAAGTCTGATGGTCCCAGAGCGGATGCGGGGCCCACTTGCGTCCACAGATCGACGGCGGTCCACCTTTGTTTGGACGGGCGAGAGGGGTGTCGACCGAGACATGTGTTTCTTACCCAGCCGTGCGTGTGCTTATTTGAAATTTGCCGTCACCCGAGGAGACACAGGGCTCTTTGTTCAGCAGGGAAAAACACGGGAAACATTTGACCATGCTTTCTTATTCTTTCTATTACTTTTCCCTGTGTGTCTCCTGTACACTGGGCACATTATGTGTTATTTTTTGGAACTGGTATGAACCCTGGGGTAGATGGTGTGGGATCCTTCAACGCACTTATGACTTGATTTAAAACGCATGCAGGTCTACAAGGACAAGATATCACACATTTGAGGTTCACCCAATTTATGGGTACCAGTAGGAACTTAAAAAAAAAGAACAAAAACATAACATGTTATATGATATTTGATGATCTGCCTTTGTGCGATGATTTGTACTCCTGCAAAAGGCCTAGACTCCGTGTCACGAGGAACATCTTTGCCAAACTCAAAGGCAATTTCGGATTTGAGTCTTCATTTCAGTATTCACAGAGGTTTGATTTCCAGGACCGACCGCCTGGTCCCTGAACCTTCACCACTGGGATACCTGAATCACTGTTCATTTGTCTTTGCTGACCATTGCTTTCACCAAGCTTGTAGCGGTGACAATCTGGATTTGTGGTCACGATCACATCCTAGGGAAAACTGTGCAGAAAGTTAAACTGCCGAGAATATGGGATCAAAGAGCAGTTAACGTGGCTGATAATAACTTTAAACTAACTGAGTGTCATGTAGAAGGTTGTTTTTATACATAGTTTATAGTTCTCTGTGACACTAAAACACCTGACACCGAATATCTATCTAATCTAATATATTATTTCACACATTTGTTTTTTTTTTGACAACCCAAATGGGACAGGAGGACTTCCTCTCTCTCCTACTATTGTTTTTTTTCCTCTTTTACACAGGGGAGTGTGGAGGTGTGTTGGGTTGGATCCTGTGCAGTAAAAATCTGATTTCTTTTCACCATCAGCTGAGGGTTGGACTTCTTCATGCATGGAGTCAAGTGTCAGTTGTTCGTTTTGTGGTCTTTACTTGTGGTCTTGTACTGCGAGGTGGTGCTGTAACGTGTCTCTGGTGAAATATCGATCCTTCTCACGTTCAGCTCTGCCGCGAACACCCGCGCCTTCTGGTAAAAGAACAGGGACAGCTCCCGGTCCATGAGGAAATTGTGGTAGATGGTGGCGAGGCGCGTGCACAGCTGCAGCTGAGACCGCTTGTTTCCCAGATCCATGGCTGCGGCAAGAGCCAAGTGGTAGTAGCCTGCGGCATCGAATGGGTCCTGTGGATTTTTTTTTTAATTAAATGTGAATTAATTATTATTCAAACGTCATAACGGTTGCATTATTAACAATACTTGGAATACTTTTATGGAAATGAAAGCAGCCCAAGCAGCAGTTCTTTGGCCAGGTGTAGGTACTTTTAAGAAGGAAAACTCTATTTAGTGTATTAACTGTATTAGTTCTGGTGGAGAAAATTCACAGTATCCAATAGTGCTCAGATTAACATTTGTTTGAAAATGCAGAGAGTAATACCACGGCCCTGTTGATGATGCTTAATAGTGAACAGACATACATAGCTGTGGATGGATGTTAATACCAGGTCTGCAAAGGGACCTGCTCTATTATATTGTCCTGTATTTCTTTTTATTACCTTTAGATCGTAGAAAATAATGTCCCCTAGGGTCCGGTAGACCCTGACGTAGTACAGTGTTTCCTCGTCAAACTGCAAAGGTGTCGGACAATGGGTCAGGGTTTTTAGGTAGTAGTGTTCGGCAAGTTCGTACTGTTCCAGACAGTGGTACAGGGAAGCCAGCCGGTGGTAGGCCACTCGCTCGTTCAGACGCTCACCTGCATATAAAACCAAACACACACTTTAATCCGTCACAACCCACGACTTTGATGGTCATTCAGTGTAAATTCTATATCTCATCGGCAGATTATAGTAACATATTGATTTGTTCATTCTTTGTGCGAAGTTGGGTCTTTTCCTACCCTGAGTGATGCTGATGTCCAGCGCAGTCTGAGCAAACTCGACAGCTTCCTCATACAGCTTGAGACCGAGCATCACTTCAGTCAGCTTATTGCACAATCTCAGCCTGGTGCAAACAATGCCGCTCTCCACTGCAATTGGCAGCGCATGGTCCTATGGATAATACACAAATATATAGGATATTTTGAAAGACTCAAAGGATAATTATTGTGTACTTTGTCTTATGTGTTATTTTGTAGGTTTTATGTGATTTGATTTGTGAGCGGGCACATAAAGATAGTATATGTCAATGCAAAAAGCAGACGAATCACAAATTATAGACTCAAATTAATTGAGATGTTTATCAAGGGTATCTTATGTATGAGGGCCTCGGTTTGACGGCAACTGTTATTATGAATAATATGAATGAGCAGTAGTTTTGTTCGGACCGTACCCTGTAGAAGGTGACAGCCTTGTCCCGGTCATGGCAGCTGTTGAAGAAAATGTCTCCTGCAGCTTCCATGAATTTCAGGATGAAAATGGTGTCTCCTGTTCTTAGTGCGACATCCTGAGCTACCTGACAAGACATCAACACAAAATGCACATCGCATCCTTACGACAATATTATGAATGACAAATTATTATAACTTCCAACAGGGATGCAGGCCAGCAAAAACAATGCATTGATAGTGCCACTGTAATTCAAAGTTTAACATATAAAATGATATTTGAGTTTGAAAATGTTCAAATATTGAAAAAGTGACAGATGGGCATAGAAATAAGAGCAGGGGCGTCAACACAGCTGTTCTGACAGCTGACTCAAACCTGAACATGAAGGTCCACCAGTTCGATCTGACCCAGCAGGTGGTAAATCTTCCCAGCCTGCAGCCAGCCGTATGCCTCCTTCTCCATGCAGCCCAGGTCGATGAAAATACCCAGACTGCACTTGGTATAGTCCAGGGCTGCTCGGTACGCCCTGAAAAAAGATAAAACTTACGTAGATTTGGTGTAAACCTACATTTTTAATCATTCATAAGCAAGATCGGGCAATAAAGTGTTGATTACCTTTAGCATGTATTGTTACTGAATGCAGTGTGAGCTAACATTTTAGAAACACACACACACACCTTTCGGTGCCCAAAGCGAGGTAGAGATGACTGATGGCTTCCAATGCGTCTCCCTCCTGACGTCGATCCCCTGTGCGTCTCAGCAGCTGGACCTGGTGTGCGCTGTAGATGATGCACTGTGCCTGGTCTGGACTCTCGCACCCATACAGGCGGCACAGGTCTTTGGTTGCAGACAGCTGGCCTGGCAATGAAAGGAAGTGAATTCAAATGAAAAGAGTAAAATGCCGGAAATACTCCAGAATAATAAGAAAAAAGTAGTCCAACCATATGTGACGGTGTGAGTTGCTCACTCACAGTCTAAAAGGTTGGAATTGATGGCCAGCAGCAGAGCCCACTCGTAACATCCTTTCCCATAGTACACCTGCTGCCGGTTCAAATAGTGCCGTCCCAGCTCGAGCAGCACCGCGATGAAGTTTGCCTCGTGGCCTCTTTCGTCCAGCTCGGAGAAGAGCTGCACGGCCTCGCTCAGGTGCTTCTCGGCCAGGCCCTTGGCTCCGGCCTTCAGACACAGCAGCCCTGGAGGAGGACGGAGGACAACCGTCATCTCGCGAGACGGGCAACCGTGGGCGGACCCCCATCTGTCCTCGTGCCCGGTGTGTGCAATCTCACCGAGGTTGGCCTGAGCCACAGCCCAGTTTGGCAGGTCCTCGTACTCCTGGCAGATGTCAGCAGCAGCCTGGTAGCTCTCTGCCGCTCTCTGTAGGTCGCCCACGCATCGGAGGGCCACGCCGCGCATGTTGAGGACCACACCTTCAATTAAAACCATTTACTTGGGTGTGGAAACAGGTTCATCTGCATGATGCGTTTATATCATAAAGAACTAGTCATTTTCGGTAATATAGTGATTTACTTTCTTTCTGACTGTAACTAAATGACTGACAGTAAAAAAGGAATGACCCCTGACCCGGTTGTTTACTGTTTTGGCCTTCATAACTATACAGGACCCACATGGTAAGTCGAGCAGAAAATGATGACAAACGAACCTTCCTGAGGTGTTGTGCAGTGCTCTGGCATGGAAGACAGGACTGAGTCTACTATGTCCAGAGCAATATCGGGTTGCTCATTATCGATGTGAAGCCACGCCAGCCAAATAAGGGCGCCGTTTCTCTCTGGCACGGAGATGGCCACCTGTGTAGGCGGACTGTTGTTGATGAGGGCGTGCATTTGGCGGATGGCGTGCCCGACCATTTTGTGCGTATAAAACAGCTGGCAGAGACAGCGTGTGAGTTGATGGCTCAGAACCTGGCACTGGCTGCTCCCTGCTCCTTGAGCTGTGGTGAAAGAGAGGGCTTGGTGTAAAAATGGAGCCGCCCGAGTTGGGACGGGGGCTTCGTGCAGCGTGACACCCTGCAGTTTGTGGACGTCGTCCAGGACCAGGACCAGGCCATCGAGGCAGTCGCTCAATTGGGCGGACGGCTGCAGGGAAGCCGTCCGGGCCGAGCTGACGGCGAGGTGGGGACAGCCGAGTTCACTGTACAGCCTCGCCAAGGTCAGGTATCCGTGACTGAGAGGGAATCCCCCTGGACTCCGGACTTCGGCAGAAAGAAGAAGAAGCCTCTCGAGATATGGCACGGCCTTATCCCGGTCGGCACCGCTCCAGTAGTGCTTTGCCAATAGATGAGAGGCCCGGGCCTCGGCCACTTTGTTGTGAGAGAGGACGGCTTTCTTGAGGATGTAAATGAGAACAAAATCATCCTGCAAGCTCTCCAGGCAGCCTGGGACTCCCAGTATCAAGGCCACAAGTCGCTCCATCATAGCAAATAGGCTCTCGGTATTTTTCTGCAAAAGATATATGGCAGCTAGGTTGGAGTAAATAGTGGACAACAGCTTGAGGTCCGCGAAACCCTCTTGTGGAACGCAGAGGGCCTCCTCAAAGTACACCCGGGCCTGGCTGAACTTTGACCTCCCAGCGCAGAGTTTACCCAACAGGAAGCACAGCCGGGTCTGGGACCATAACAGTCGCTTCTTCCTGGCCGTTTCCCTGGCTGCAGCCAGGAAAGCGATCAGCTCTTCCTCGTCGCAGTGCCCAGAGAAGTTGTCGGACGAGAGGAGTTCCGAGCTGAGTCCATACAAGACGGCAAACTCTGCTTTGCAGCGCTGTCCTTCCAAAAAGGAGAAGAGGGGGAGGAAGTTCTCAGGGTTGTTCTTGCCCTCGTGGGTTGGGTGAACAGTGAAACGCGGAAGTTTCGCGTCTTTGGCCTCCGCTGGCGGGGCCGTGTCCTCTGGATTTCCACTCACGCTCGCAGTGAAATCGGATGACGACTCCTTGCCTCGATCAAGAATCTGCTGAATATTTCTCTTCAGGTCAGTCTGCCGAGTATTGTATTCACTTGATGAGCTGACTGCAAAACAATGGAATGACAAAGCAGCACCAAAATAAAGACAAGAGAAGATACACATTGAGAAGGCACGTTTCTGTGACATTTGGCTAGCAATACTTACGTGAGGGTTTTTTCTTTTCAGGGTCTTGGTCGCTGATAATATCTGAGAATGAACAACAAAAAGTGTGTAAGAGCTAACATCCTCAACAACAGGCCATTAAATCCCAATTAAAACATTAGTAATATAATAGAAAAGAATATAATATATTACATTATTATATTATAATAATATAATACAAACACATTTATCAGGAATGGTCCAAATGCACCAACTGCAGGTGAAGTTAACTGACACACCTGAAGAGGATCAATGATTGACGGGGTGAGAAGCCAAGCGCACCTGAAGTGTGTTGGTGGATGAGCCGTGAAAAAGGCTCAAAGGCTTATTATGTAGAAAGAGAAAAGATGGAGAAATCTGTATAAATCCTATTTAGCCCTTGCTTACCCAGTTTATAGTTATGACCGATATCATTGGGAGATTTCTTCTGAAACAAGGCGATTGTTTCCTGTATGATTTTGGCCTCTTGCAAAGTGAAAAACTTCTCCTCCTCTCCTCCCAAAAACACATCTGGTGAACTGCATTGGTTAAGAGGGAACAGGACAACAGTCAGTGTTATTTAGTGGACATAATTCTGGTCGAAATACGTGACATTATTTATATTGCGTCTATACTGCACCCACCCATCGATGTCGGCGGCCGGTTTCACCAGGCTCGTCTTGACCAGACCCACTTCGCCCGTCGCCTCTTTCCTGCCCGTGAACCAGTCGAAACAAGACACCAGGACCCCCGCAATGATGATGCGATCACCTGGTCTCAGGCTCAGCTCATCCGGGCCATCAGCATCATACTCCTCAGTGGCCAGACAGGTCCCTCTTGCTGAGGAGACAGGATAATAATAAAAATGTATGTGATAAAGGACAGCATTAGTTTTGGGCATTAGCGGATGCGGTATGCTCAACAATGTCTCATTCACACCAGTGTGTCTTAAAACATCCAGTCATATCGATGTAAGTGTAGAGCATTAATGACATTGGGTCATCAATCACTAGCACTTAAAGTGGAACTATAGCCAATCCATTAGTTTTTACATGGCTATCTTGCACAACATATGATTTGAACTAAGTTACACGTCATGCATATGTATAAGCAATGAATTATTCAAATAAATAAAAGGTTTATATTCCCATTTTTATCTTACAGTTTAGAAATGCTCCTGAAACTATCTCCAATGGATATTTACTGCACTTACCGAACTCTAGAGGGAAGTCGCAAGGGGGTTTTCCATCTCCGACCAAAATGCTCTCAGCGCAGGATTTCAGAAACCATCTGTGAAGACATGGGACGGTATGGGTGCAGTCCCAACACTAAATGATCACAGAACAGCGAAAAAGTTGTCATGGTGACTTATTTGGCGTACACGGTGTGTTAAAGGTGACTCACTGATGAAAGGGAAGGACCGGCTCCAGGGCCGGGTCGGGTGCAGTGCCCCGGGCTCCGTCAGCCAGGCAGAGGACGGTCCAACCCGAGCCCAGGAAGGGAGGCTCAAACTGGGCCACGTCCCCCTGCTCCAAGTACAGGTCCCTCCCAGATGTGGAGCTGTCAAACATTTGGCTGGCGCTACAGTTGGCAAACAGTGAACCTATTAGGAGAGAGAGTCAAACAGTGTGAAATTGATGATGCCTTTAATTTACCTATTAAAACCTAGTGCATATAACGACGACAATGATGCATTCTATTTATTAGGTAAGCGACTGCTTTAAATTTGCATCATTATAATATCACTAATAAGACCATTGATGCTATTGTTTTTCTGAATCTATGCCACACTTCATATGGGACTTCATTTATGTTGTAATTGTTTGTGCTGCTTTATATGTGCACTTATAGAACGGCCCACACATTTGTTTTTAATCACCTTCTTGCATGAGGATGCCTTTATAGATACGATTGAGTGTTTCCTCCTGGATGGAAACTTCAATAGCAACATCCTCCTCCAAAGACCTCAGCCAGAACTTCTCGTCTAACAACAAATTCTCCATACACTGAGCCAAAAAACCTGGGGGATACAAGCAGAAAAGAGGTGTTCAAGTGACAAAACCAAATAATTAAGATGCAGCAAACCCAGAATATAGTGTTCCCATTTAGAAGAAATGAAAAAGAATCACTTTTGCACATTTTCATCATTGTTAGAACCATTTCAAAGTTATTCCAAGCATACCTATTGTGTAATATGTGGTGAACCTCCATATCTCCTCAAATGTTTTGAATCTCACAAAAATAACATTTTCTTCACTGTTGATGGAGATGACATGAGCAGACAACTCCTGCACACAAAGAAAAGAAATCAAAACCGATCGTTATTGTATGTTTTTATATATTGCCATATATATAGCAGAGAAATGAATTGAGCAGCTGCAGCTTGTTGCATTGTGGCTGAATTTAAAATGCCCTTAAAAGGGAGGCATGGACTCCGACTGGAGCAAACTGTTCTCAGTAATTTAAAGGAACATACAGGCAACTGGGTCTCCCTAAAAGGTGATTTATAATTATCTCCTGACATTGTGTAAATCACAGTGAAATAAGCAAATAGGTACAGTGGGACCAATGACTAATCATAACTGACTGACCTTAAAACGTTGCTGTAGATGTTTGAGTAAGCAAGTGTAAAACCAAAAAAGTTACACACCAATCTTGCAACCATACGTGTGCGTGTTTGTGTGCCGCTGTACCATAAACAGAGCGTTGACCTTGGTGCTGTCGACCTGCAGCATGCGCAGTTTCCCTTGCAACACTTCCTTTAACTTGTCCGCAGGAAGACGCTCGGGACCCCTGACCACGTCCAACACCACTGGCAGAGCTGGAAACACAGAGCGCACGTTTGGAGCATGTTCAATTCATTGTCAGTGTGTGGGGTGAGGACAAAAAGAATCAATAATCTCTCACGGTCTCATCTATGCGACTTCTAAGCGGCTTCTAAGCGATCATCAGTGCGGACATACAGCAATAAAAACTGGCACGACAGTGTGTCCATTTTCATGTTGTTTATCACCTTGACTAAAGCAATTCCAGCAACCCACAAGTTGATCATAGGGTCAGAAAAACTACTATGTCTTATTTAATGACATTACCTCTGCGCCCACAGGTTAAATTAAAAAAATATATATAATTAAAAAAAATCAAGCAAGTGCAGTGCTTTCACCTCCTTGTGCATAAGTAATATTAAATACTAATATTACATACTTGAATACAAGGCCATGTTTAGCAAATGTAACCATGAAATATAATGCAAGTAAAATGAAAAGGAAATAATACCAATTGAATGATCTGGTACACGCTCACACAAGTGTGAAACCTGCACTATAAACACATGCAGTAATTGGAGTTAATGATGGCTGTATGGGACTGACTCGGATTAATGAATGACTTCAGACGACATCACAGGTTCAAGGTATAAACTCCTGAAAAACTATCACATGATTTCCAGCATAAGTCACCTCTGCTTCACGGGTTATGTTTGCTCTGACTTGGTAGGACTGAAAGCTTTCGGTTTCTTTGTATTTCCCCCCATGAACTTAACACGTCAAACCCTGCAAGGCAGAATTTTGTGAAATTTATTCAACAGTTCCCTTCTAAAAATGTAATTTCTGTCCCGTATTGACCTGACTTTTGACCTAATCTTGTATTTATCTGCCAAAAGCAACTTTAACGGCAAGTGAAGCAAGAATGGGGTGGTCACATGAGGATTTTCATTGTGCCAGTAAAACTTTAACACGCGGGACACTTCTTACTTTTCAATCTTTGCATCGCTTGTGAAATGTTCTTAAAAAACAAAAGCTGATGTGATGTTGCTTGTACTGTGGTTACCTGTTGGAAAGTTTTCATCAGATGTTGATGGAGTCATCTTCAGACTTGCAGCAGCTGTGGAGAAAGCATGCAGAGTTAAAAAAAAAAAAAAAAAAAAGATTCAAAAGCACAGTCAAGTCACACATAACCATGCTCTGTATGTACATTCTACACTGCATTACAAGTGAGATGCACTTAGAAATATGAATCCTGAATATATATATTTTTTTATTACATTACAATAATTAACCCATATAATGTATCAATTCATAGATAATTAATTTGTTTTATAGTAATAGCGTATCAGCTTCCGTAAAATGCGAGACAAATGGACCAGCCTATATTTGCTATTTTACAGATACAGCTCACATTTATCATCAGAAAATGATAAATAATGAATTATAGGCTATAAGACGTGTCAGACTGAATACAATAATTGACAAGTAAGAAAATATTTGGTACATTTACCACATGACATACACCAGTCATTCGGCAGAGTCAGAAAAGTCAAAAGGTGTCATTGAATATGCTAAAAGAATATTAAAACAGATACCCATTCTGCTGCGTTGCATGGATTTAGTCCTTCTGTAGCACTCTTCCTCCCGGTGTCTGGGTCTGCCCTGTGTTTGTTCAGTACAACCTGCAATGACACTTTCCTCTCAATGCATGACATGGAAATGTCAAGTTGACCTAAATGCAACTGCACTGGGGTTTCTTTTCAAAATAAATGTCAAGTTGACACAATATATGATGATGATGATACACATTCAACAGCATTGCATGTTATTCTTTGGGGAGGGATATATCAATGTAACAAACTATTGGAATGTATATTTGAATAAAAACATTATATATGTGTAGTACTTTTGTGACCCGTCATCTAGTGTCACTACAATTTCATGTGACCTTTGCATTTACATGATGTAACAACTAACTCTGATTTATGGTAAAACTAACTACAGAGGATATGCAATGTCAAAGTGACTATTAATTCAGAAGTTGCCTTTGCAGGGTTTCCTGTAGTTCTGGTTAACTTGACTTGAACACTTCATGTCTTCTCTATGGAACAGAAGCAACATATTATTATAGTATATTGTTTAAATTTGACCATTATTTACCTTTGTATTCATTTTCATATTGTAGACTACAAACGCATGTCAAACAAAAACAATGTTTTGGGATGATTGGCTATGAAATGTTCCCAGAGTCTTTAAAATTCAAGTGCACAGTTTTTAGGTTAATAATCACTCACTGAACAAATAAAGCTTGCCCCAGCTTGCTTGGGGAATGGGTGTAAACTTCTCTAAATTCTCTCACACAAAGATTAGTTACAGTTACTTCCACAATATTAACAGAGAGCCCTCCTATTTTCTTGCAGAAACACAGTTTTTCTTTTCTAAACATCCCCCACAGTGTTCTTCTGTTTCATTGTGTGCAGGTTTAGTGTTTAGGTTTAGAGTATAACCCAGTGTGTGTTTTTTTTTTTAAACATCACAGGAAAAGACTCAGCATTTCCTTTCCTCCAGTCAGTTCCTTTGTCAGCTCAGTTGCTCTTTTAAAGTTGGAGCAAAATGTCAGGATTCAATGGTGGAAGTAATGCACATTGTGATTCTCTATTGTGTCATAGTCAAGTACTTATGCTGTTCTTTACACTTTTTTTATTACATCCAGCGCTTGTCAGATGACTGTGTTGTTAAGTGCAACAGCTTAAAGGGAGGCGGTGGACAAACTTTGAGGGGCACCTTTCTTTCAAGCAGAGGTAGTGTTTAGGCCCGCAAAGAAAGCCTTATTACACAGAAATACATATCCATTATAATTAAATTCTGCCAGATGCTGAATATTTTTTTATGTGGACTTTAGCCCCTCCTGGTGGGGAAAAGCATGTATAGACACAGTTTAATTGCCTGCATTCTCCATCTCTGTTATTTTATCTCTGAAGTTGAAAGAATCTTAAATATGAGGTGGTGCTGATGATTGTTTTATTGATGTTGATTTAACAAAAACAATCAAAGTTTGACAGTATTAAAACAATTAAGACCCCAGAATTGATCTGCAGCCAGAGTTAGGTTAATTGGAGACTCCAAACTGACTGTCGGTGTTAAAGTGATCAAAACAAAGAATGAGAGGATATGATGTGGAAGAATAGTGTCCATCTCTCTTGCACAGCTCTGAGGCTTGCACAATCAATTCCAAGGAGCAGTGGAGATATTTCATGTAAGAGTCCTGCTTTGGTGACCACCTGGCCAATGTCCTGTTCCCAATCTGGGATTTTTGGACAGGATGCAATAAACTGAAGGAGAGAAAATGGTCAGTGAGGGCCGAGGCCAGGTACAGGCTTGTCAGATAATAATTAGACTCCATCAACCAATCCCTTCAAGTAACATAAATGTTTCTTCCTATCTAAACAATCATACCCCAATACCATATAAATATATAAACTATTTAGAATTAAGAATGCTTTTAATCGTCCCTACATGCACATGCAAACACACACACACTGGGGAAATTCAGCCTCTGCATTTTTCCTCATCTGTGGCACAGCACAGCAACCAGCCTACACACATATAATGCCATAAATAAACTTAAAAACACCACCTTATGTCCATCCTCAATGCATCAGTTCCTGAGGACTCTAAAAGGGAATCCATGGCCCGGTATGATGACATCAGCGGTCCGTAACACCTCTTGGCGACTGACCTCTTGTACAGCAATGTTCATACTCAGACCCCGCCAGCTGTCTTCATCTGAGCAGCACTCAAATAGGTCCCCTGCAACAAACACGGTGCCTGCAGAGGTTCCCTTCACCTGGACACTGACATCTTGCCCTGTGTGGCCTGGACTGGGAACCACAGATATCTTCATGAGAGGAGAGAGACAGGTTCATAGTCTGAAAGAAAACCTCACCTAATTCAAATCAAATGTTATTTGAATAGCCCATATATTAACCAATAACAAGTTGCCTCAAAAGCCTTTGCAATATATACAATGCGTGCCATCCTCTGCCTTTAACCAATTGAAGCACACAGCAGCCTCACTGCTGTCATACTGTTAACTTAAAATTGACTCCAACATCCAATCTGGTTCTTAAGTGCATATCTTTAGGGCTTTATAGATACAGATCTCGTTCTTCTTTTTCTCTATGTGAAGGTGAGCAAAGGTAAAGAAGGTGATAGCAGAAATTTACATTTTAAATATATTTCCTTTTGTGGAAAATTGCTTCATCGTGGTTGTTGTTGCTGTTTCCTTTATGGTGGAAACAAAACAATGTGTTTTCATTTCATCGCAAGAATTGCTTCAAAGTTGAACTAACTTTAACGAAAAAAACTTTGTTTGACTCATAAGTTACTTTATGTCCGGGGCTGTTGTCACTGTGAGGACTCACGTGCTCATCGAAGGTGTACGCGTGTCCCTCGGCCAGCTTGTTGGGACGGTACGCGTCCCCCGCGCTGATGTCGTGTCCCACGATGGTTAGGGCCGTTTGGAAAAGACACAGGTTCCCGATGTGGTCTGAATGCCCGTGGGTCCCTACGACCAAGTCAACGTCCCCCGGCTCCAGGCCCCGCTCTCTGAGCGACGAGAGGAGAAAGTCGCGGTCCCACGGTCCCCCGGTGTCCACCAGGATGGTCTTGGGTCCCGATACGAGGGTGATGGTCCCGTCGGCTCGAAACGTCCCGTCGCTCTGGGGGAGACAGTAGCCGACTTTGAGGACGGATACGGAGTACGGCTGACCAGGGAACTCCAACTGGGACTCGGGCAACGGGACAGTTTGAAACTGGACAGTGGGGCACAGTTTGGTCCCTGACATGTTTTTGTTTTTGTTCTTCTTCAGTTTGGTCTTCTTCTTCTTCTTCTTCTTCTTCTTCTTCTTCTTCTTGATGTTCATTGGCGGTTGGCAAAACAACATTCTCGCACATTACCGCCACCACCTGGTCTGGAGTGTGGATTGGGATACTACATATTCATTTTTCTTCTAACTCAAAATAACAATAATGTTTATTGAAACAAAAGGTGGTACAATGTATCTCAATACAAACAACACAATATATTTCACTTTTGTCCAAAGCGACTTAATATATGTGCATTCAAACATCCTTTCCTTCTCATTTGAACAGTAAATCAGTGCATGTTCTATGGTTTCTTCCCATTTACAAAACTCAAATCCTCCTGTGTGATGTTTGTCTATTGTAAATAATGAACTGTTAAATTCTGTATACCAAAGCCCTTCAAATACAAGAGAAGACAATTAAATATTTTGGTTAATTTAATAACAAATTACAATTAATTTACATTCCATCAGATCTTCATTGGCATACTCTATATATTTTTTGGTAACAAACATATCTCATTTATATGATCAACATTTAGATTATAAAACATTAATTATATCTGTGTCTGTCTACTCTTAATAAAAGTGAAGCAGTAAGAAGGCAGTACCAGAAGGTAGCACCAAAGACCACGCAGCCTGTAGAACAGCAGGGGTCTTATCCTGCTCTGGGCTTGGGAGCTGGGACTAAACATGGATAGTTTTCTCATACAAAGTTTGAATTAAATTACAAACTAATTTAATTGATTTTATTCTGACTTACCAGGTGAATTACCAGTGGCTGTCTTTTAACCTGTCAGTCCATCCTGGGCTCTGTTGCCCCAGACATAAAATATATATAAAACAACCCAACTGTGGCTGAATGAAATGTGTAATTATTCAATGAAAAATATAAAGAATCCATTAAAGAAGCAAGAACATCCTTTTTTTCGAACAAAACATAAGCAAATTACACTAATCCCTGGACTTTATTCAATGAGTGAAGCCCCCGCCACGCTGGACAAAGCCCACTAACATCTGGCTTTTATCTTCATTGTGAAAGAGAACAATTGGGACTTATACCAATGTATCAGCTGTAACTTTAATTATGAATAATGTAAACATGAAACCTGGATGGAGACACATCTCTCTCTGAAACACAAAAACATTGAAAACACCTGCCCACCACACTGCCGCCACACCTCATCTCAAACAGTCTATGGGCTACACTGAATGTGGCACATTGGTGCATATGATCAAAAAAAAACCTTTGCAACAAAGCACAGTTAGAGAACAAGTGATTCCTAGCAGAGGGAGTATCAGTGGGAGGTTGGAAGCAAGCAAAACTAATAATGGGGAAATTCTGATCGTTTGGCACCACCAATATGTTATGAATGATCCAGAATTGGGAGAGACTTACAAAGCTACTAGTGACGATAGTGGAAGGATAAGCCAAGCCAAGCCATTTGAAGAAATTGGTTGAAAGATCAAACCAGCAATAGGTGCTACTAATTGTGCGTGTTGAAGGGGCAATAGAGATGTCTCTGGTATACACACCAACACAGTAGGCGGCGGTGTTGAGCCACGAGCGACCAGTTGGCCAATTGCCTCTGAGAAGAAGACGTGTGGAAGTAGCAGCAGCATAAGCAGCAGAAGAAGAAGTTTGCAACGTCACTTTATGTTTTGACAATGGCGGATGACAGTGTCTTGAGCCGAGGGTCCTCCTTTATGGATCCACTCAAAGGGCTTCTGTTGACATATTTTATGCCCGAATCTTGTTATGACGAGTTTTTCCTCAGTTTCAACTTCCTGGACGGTAAGAGGCTCGTTGTATCCGAACACTAGACCCACAGTGACAGAGAAAGACACCCGCTCTTGTCACCCACTTACCGACCTTTAGGGCAAGCTAACGTTCAACCTTTTTGTTTATTTATTTTTTGTATGTCGGTGGCTGGCATCCGCTTCCGGTTGGGACTGCTGGGCTACTACTGTTAAAATAAAGCACACGCTCACTTTGTACGGCCTGGTCCACGGCCACTGCTTTGGTCAATGTAAGGGTTAACGGTTGTTGTCAAGTTAACAGCTGTTAACAACACCATTGTGTCTAGCGCCACAACATCCAGCAGCTATAACTTGACAAATATTATTTCCTGACTGAATACGACAACAAGCAAACAATAACAAAACAGCCATATACAAAATGACAAAATCATTCCTGTAAATGACCAAATGAGTCAGCATGTTGTTGGTCTGCAGTAAGCCCATACTATCCTAAAAAGATAAAAACGAATGATCCTGTACATATATGGCTGAAAAGGAATTCCCATAGTATAGATCTTAATTCTTCTATTTCAACTCCTATATGAAGGGCATCATTTGTCAGTTGGTGATTGCATCGAGGGACCTAAGAGGAAGAATACACTTTCTCTCTGGCAGATTGATCTTAACACAAAATCAGAAAAAGCCGAAATTGAAGCAAAGTATGGAAAACTAGCCGGAGATTGTCTGTATTAAGATGTAGTAAGTCTTTATAAGACTTAAACAGGCCTTGTTTAACCTGTTGACTTTCTTTATGCAACACTCCTCAGGTCTATGCCCAAAACCAGTTTTGCAAGTGTGGTTGGCAGGCCACCAGAGAGTAAATAATTCACATGGCAATGACATGTTACTGTGATCAGTTTCTGTAATTCACTTTTACTTTCTGTATATTTTGTTACAGTACCATGTCTGAAGATTGTTCTGAGCAAGGGTCTGGGGATCGGCATCATCCTGGGATCAGTGCTGGGTAAAACACCTCAACTCTGCTTTCCTGCAATTTAAACATTTACATTTACAGCTCAGTCCAACACGAGCTATCAGCATGGCTGATGAGGAGCAGGTACCCAGAAAGGGACCGGTTCGATAGAAATGATTAACTCTACAAAATGAGTTTGAAATCACATTCCTGACATTACCTTTTTTATCCTATTTATCTAAGTTAATAAAACTCTGTTATACTTGGTCATAAACAATGTTGATATCCAAAATGATGATTGATTGAAATCGGAAAATTAAATCTATTTTCACTCACCCCTCCTTCTCTGTTTACAGTGAAACTGCCCCAGATATTAAAGCTAATGGGAGCAAAGAGTGCAGAGGGGCTGAGCTTCAAATCTGTGCTGTTGGAGCTGTTGGCCATCACAGGAACCATGGCTTACAGTATCGCCAACAAGTTTCCCTTCAGGTGGGAATACGTTTTACTATTGTACTACTATCACTTTCTAAACACACTGTGTACTACACGTCGATTTAAACTAAGTTCCTTGCTGTTTTTGAGTAACAAATTGAGTAACATTTCCTGGATGTTACCTCAGTGCCTGGGGTGAGGCCCTGTTCCTCATGCTGCAGACCATCGCCATTGGCTTCCTCATCCTGCACTATGGGGGAAAAACCAGTAGAGGTAACATTGCATGCACACTCAGCAAACAATCAGGACAAAAGGCAGTTCAAACATGTTATCAAACATGTCCTTATTTTCTTTTCATTAGTGCCAGGACACGCAATTTATACAAACTACGCTCACTTGATCGGGAACAGAAACCTATATTTTAGATTATTGATTGACTGAGTTGGCTTTGACCACTCAGCACATCCAAGTATGGATTCTCTTGTACGTGTGATATATTTCCTGTTGGCAGACATCAAAAAATATTAAGATCCATCAAACCTGCTTTTAGTGCCGTCCCCTACGTTAGTGCAACACTGTTACACACTTGGATTCAGAAAAATCCTTTGGTTCACACTTCCTGCTTTCATGCCACCCACTTCCCCACTGGCTGTGGCCTCCGCTCACGTCTCACAGGTGTGTGCGGTCAGTAATTACCTTCTGCTCGTCACACCCACCCCTCTTCTCGGAAAAAAGGAGCAGCCTGTTTTTTCCACCCTGAAAGAGTTTCTTCTCTTTCAGGCCTCCTGTTTCTGGTCGTGTATTTTGCGCTGCTGGCCCTGCTTCTGTCTCCAGCCACTCCCATGTCAATGGTTACCTTCATGCAGGCCTCTAACATGCCAGCCATCATCATTGGCAGGGTAGGTAATAATATTAATGTGTAATATAAACATCTTTCCATGATTATGAAAATCAATACCCTTCTACAGTGTTGCTTAATAATAGTAAGATGCTTTCATTAGTATTTACAGAAATTGAATAATTGTTGTAATATCATATCAAATGTTGTTTGTATAGTCTGTATTCACAAATCACAATTTGCCTCTTAGGACTTAGGTCAATAGCTTTAAGTATAGTATGTGTTGTTGTTTCAGCTGATCCAGGTAGCCACTAATTTCAGTAATGGACACACTGGCCAGCTATCTGCTGTGTCCGTCTTCCTGCTGTTTGCTGGATCCCTCGCCCGAATCTTTACCTCACTACAGGTAAGAGGTGTGAATTAGGTCTGATGAGGATGCCCCATATGAGTGCACATGTACTTTGATAAAGTAACTGGCCCTTTGCCAGTCGTCGGATATTTGGCAGATTGCCAGCGAAGAGAGCTCGCATGTTGTCAGCTGGCTGTCACATGTCACAGCTCAATTATGTATATCTGTCTTCTAACAGGAAACCGGCGACTCACTGATGGCCCTCACCTACGTTATATCCTCCACCTGCAACGGCATCATCGCACTTCAGGTTCTCTACTACTGGGACAGCTCCCCAGAACGCCAGGCGGGCCAGAAGAAGAAGTCAGAGTAAAAGGACGGGCCTAAACTTCTGGCCCAAAAAAACTCTTGTTCCGCGAATTCCAACAGGATGTCTCTTCAAAACTTGAAAGAGCAAATTGACATGTGACCAGAACCACCGGAAAGTGTGGATCATGGAATCTGCCAGTCAACTGTTCGACTCTGAGGCGAGGCTGTGACCGTAATCAGATTTTTTTGCAGTGTTTGTTCTATTTCTATGTCCGCTGATTTTTATGATTGACAGTAAGATGGTTCTGTCCTTCCTTGGTGTTCAACTCTGAGCAGAGCTGCTAGGTCCAGATTTCCTCTGTGTAGTACACTGTCGTACATTCCTCTTAATGTAGAAAAATGTTTTCACAAAATGATATGAATATGATGGCTATTTAATCATCTCTCTTTCTTGTGTCGACGCACTTTGCACACTTGTAGCGCATGAGAACACAAACAATTGGACTATAGTCTCAGTTTACCCAAAATAGAATAAAAATAATGGCAACAGTGGCATCTACATGTTGTGGTACTTACACATTTCAAGGGCTGGCCCACGCAGGAAGGCAAGGTTGTACTTTTCAACCCACAATGCAACATTGCTCTACAAGCGTAGAATACGTCATACAACATGTGTTGCAGATAAAATGAGCTGTTCAAGAAAAACTAAAATAGGCTGCATCATCCGCATCACCTTTTTACTTCCTATTCAATAACCTTTCTCCAACTTCAACCGAACGAGTGTGTGCAGAGTTCAGGCCCCCGCACGGAGAGGGGTTGGCTGCCAGGATCCACAACAACAACATATCAAGAAAAAAAGGAAACAAAGGAGAAAGGGCTTCTAATGAGCGAGGTGGGTGAGGGGTGAGGGGTGTGGGTGGGGGGCTGAATAGCTGCAGGCTGGCTCATATCTGATTGGAGAGATGGTGCAGATTGGCGTGTTTGCCGGGCCCCATCACCTGCCACCTTTCATCTTGGGAGGTCCTCCTTCCTTTCTCAGGTCCAGACATTGCTCACCGCTCCGCCGCTCCTATGTTGGAACACGCCACTCTGGGGATCGGCCCCTTACAAAAACACGGACCTCTGAATATGGATGTTTCGGGCAGCCACAGGTTCGGCGACAATGTGTTTTCATGATCTTTCATCACAAGCAGTTGCTACTTTATTAGAGACACTCAATAAAAAGATATATTGAAAAATAGAATCAATATTAAAGTGTAAAAGACAACACCAAAAGAGATAAGGGTGTCAAGATGCACCTGCATCAGAAATCTGGATAATGTTATAATCATGGAGAGATGTATAAGTTGTCTCATGTTCCACATGCACTAGCAAACAAGAATCTATAACCCTTAGGAATAATCTGGCGAAATAATTGGATTCCCAAGTCACAGACAAACACCATGTATAATACGTCAATTATTGCAATATTTCCTGTCTCTATAGACCAGGCCAAATAAACATTCTCAGTATGGGTGGAAAAGTAAGTGAAGAAAGGAAGTAACTGGTCCAACCTGCTGTGACATCAATAAGATCAAACCAGCTCTTCAAGTAGCCACAGATCAGCATCCCACAGGGCTGACTGTCAGCTTTACCAGCTTCATGCAAATCCAGAATGTAATAGTTTGTTCTTTTTTTCAGATCACAAGATGTTAATAAAAACTAAGTGCTGTTTGTTGAAGTCTGAGTAGCTCAAATGAAAAAAGACAGCGTCTTGCTGTCTGTAAAAAAAAAAAAGCAAGTAAATTGTTGGAACCAAAATCAATTGTCAAATAGGGAATGAAAAAGAATTATAAGTTAGCCAAGGTTGAGTATGTGAACTACTATCTGGGTAACCAACTGGATGGAAACACCCTTACCAGTACCTACTTGTTTCTAGCAAGAATGCCAGCAAAAATGATCATCAATTATTGTCTTCATGGTATCTGCTGGCCTCTGAAAGATGTTTCAATGGTAAAACTCAATTAAAACATAAGCTTAAGTATGGGAATATATATACCCAGCAAGTTACTTGTTTTGCTTGAAGAGGAGCGGAGAGCGAAACACATTGCAAACCAGCCTGAGCGTGAGGTATGGTACACAAGAAGATCGACCAGCATGATTAAATCACAAAAATATAAAAACACAAAAAGAACAGTTAAGTCTTGTACTGACATTCTGTAATTAACTGTTAACTGTTGTTTGGCTGTGAGGGAGCGCCTTTAAACTTTTATCGCACCTGTAATCTACTCTGTGTGTGGGTTGTTCATATCAAGAGTCATCAACAAGGTGTGTTTCTCATCTCTTCGGAACATCTGCAAAAAAAATCCCACTCAATAAGTGTTGCAAACATTTCCTTTGCCTCTCTGTCTGTTAATCAGAGCATGTGTTAAAAACGAATATGCATGAAAGAAAAACGATTTAAAGTGCCAATGCAAAGCATTTCTACCTGCTGCCGTGATAATATTGCACTATATTTTATATTTATTGTCGACAGTCCACTTGGAGAGATCTATTACATTTTTCAAACTTGCATTTACCTTTAATGGGGACCTCCACATGAGTCTTGATTGATTTAGTCACAAAGGGCCACTTCTAAATACACATGTGAGCTCACTCACAGACATAATGCAACCCTATATTATATATTTTATATAGTATATATAGAGGTTATACTAATTTGCACTGCCTTAGAACAAATGTGGACATCCTTGTATATCTTCTCCACGTTAGATTGGCTGTGTGGTCTACACAGTTGAAGCCGCAGGAAATATTTAGCTGTGTTCAGATGAGCAAACCAAATTCTATTCCTTTAACAAACTTTTGAAGTTGTGAGGCCAGTATGAGGTCACAGTGATTTTGAACTCAAATTTGTCCCCAACAGCAAAGGCACATATGCAGTTGGGTACGAATGCCTAAGATATGCAGATGAATATATTTGTCTGCATTCCAGTATCGAAATATTTCCTTCCAGCTAATCGGTGCTCGAGTGGAAAGTTCTTGTTTCCACGTAACCTCCCTCTTCTATTTAAAAGGTAACGTCTGCCGTCTGCTGACAAAACAACGATCGTCACTGTATACTTTGCAACCAGTCGGCCCAGCTCTGAGTGCCCTCTCGGTCCCGCCCAGGTGTTGCGTGCCACCGGCTGCACAGCGTGACGCGAGACGCAAAAATGCAGAACATCTTGTGTGAAGGGTGACATCCGTCAGCAACCAGCTAGTGGCAAACTGCCATAACAGCAGCCGCCCACGTATCCACTCATGTGCCAACAAACAACACCGTAGCTCCTGGAGCAACCTGTGGAGGAGGGTGTGCCTGTTTGGAGTGGACTCTATGGGGGCCCTGTGTCTACACAAAGACAGTAAGGTGGGGAAAGCCTTCAAATCGGAGGGCATTTTGAAATAGTTTGCATTTCATTTAAACACCACTACGTGCTGTGTTTAAGGCTGGTTTCTTTGTCAGACTCACGTGATCCTTTAAATAAAAGTTCCAACTTGATATTAAAATGTGTTTTCTGTTCAGCAACGGGCTCATTGTTGTCCCCTGTGGCCTCATCTCACCAGCCCTACCAGAGGGTGGGGGCAGTGGGGAGCCCATTCCATTTTGGTGCACACCAGTAAAGCAAAATAAAGTCGCTTGGACCAACGACACAAAGAGTTAGATATCTGCGCTATTTTAAAAGTGGTCCAAAATGATGAAAACATTTCAATTTGAAAGAAAAAAAAAGGAAAAAAAGGATGAAGAGTTATTAGATAAATCTGTAACCAGAAACTGTTAAAATGCAAAAGAGAATGAGACGGTCTTTTGCTGTTAGCTGCAGCAGTAGTTTCTTTACAGTTGACAATACAAAAATCACAGTGCATGCATGAGGGATAATAAAGTTATAGACTGAGAAGACGCATCATACATGTCTCACTCTGCTTAGTTCCGCTCAAATGGATTTTGTTGTCACTTTGGTATACTTTGTTCAACACCAGACCATCTCATTTTAAATGATGGCATGAAAGGGCTCCCCATGCTTTAAAGGGCCCATAAAATCCCCAGTGGTAAGGGGACAGTGTTAGTAATAGTCCTAAGAAGGTTAAATGAAAAATACAGAAAATACAGTCTTGTTTTGTTCAGTTGTGTGCGTGTGTGCATGTGTGCGTGTGTGCAAATCTACATGGGCCAGGAGCACTTGATTCTGCAGATCAAAATGATTATGCTGGTTCAGGATCAGGATGAGAGTCAGAAAGAACCAAAACTATGGAGAGCTGTGGCACAAAGTGATAGGACAACCCTGCAGAGATGAAAGGGAACATGCACTCTGGGCCTAATGGAGAACAGGAAACAGGTGAGGATGGTTGAGCAGGTGTGTTGATTACTCAAGGCCTCCAGGAGGGCGACTGATGGGAGGGGATTGGGTCTGAAAACTTTTGATTCCCCCCATCTTACTTGTTAGATTCTTCAATTAAAAAAAACAAAGCAAAACAACAACGCGTACAACAAGAGTTGTACGCGTCGAGTCGAGGGAAAAAACATGTAAAAAAATTCAATTCAATTCCATTTTAAAACTTTTCAGTAGAGGACCTGGAATTCATTTATGCAATTATCGCTCTTACATGGAGGGTATGTCTAGATGGGGTCAGCAGTGCTAATTCACACTTCTAAAAACCCATTGGTAAGCACCACCTGATTCTCACACATGCACTCTCTCACACACACAGAGGCTGACCACAGCTCTTTGTAGAGACTTTTAAGTCACTCTCCGCAGATCCATGGCAACCACTTGTTGAAGCCTCACTGCTCGTTGCTAGGTGATGGGATGTATTGGACCAGAAAATCCTTCCATTGACACTCCCTCCACCCCCTTGTCCACCAATCCCTCCCTCTCTCCCTATCCCGTCCGTACCCACCCGTGGACCGCAGCCAAAACAGCCCACGTATACGCTCCAACTTCCGCCAGTTAGTTAGAGCGACAAATGTTCGCTTGGTACATTGCCAAACTCAGTCTGTTGCCTATTTAAATATGCTGTCCAATGAAAGGAGTTAAAATGTGTCATTTTAACTTTTAATTAAAAAAAAGGGTTCAAAATCTTCCACATATCACCACACTTAGACTTAGAATATCTAAGAGTTCTTGAAAGAAACGTGTCACACGAGCAGTCTCAAGTGAACTATAACCCGAAATATCATTTAGTTTTACTTAAACCACAGAAGAAAAACTTTTGGAAGCACCCACATGATAGCTGCAGGATTCCAGGAGTCCTTGATAGAGAGGCAGAGATTATTAATGAGGGTCCAAGGATCCCAGAAGGGGGCTTAATAAGTTCCAAGGAGGAACACAGGGGATCCTGAAGTATGTTTGCTTCAAGGAATAGTTAAGTCAAATTGTATTTATATGGCTCCAAATCATAAAAGACCCAGCGTAATCTAGTTCAAATAAGAGTATTCTATAAATGATCTACACTGTGATGGGATGGGAACTCTTCTTCACAACAACAAAAACAAATATTTGAAACAAGATCATTCTATGAATCACATCAACGGGGCTATGCCCCCATACATATAACTTTTACAAGTTATGCCCCCCAATTAACTGAAATGTCTCCACACTATGGCAATGACATGCGATCCCATTCAGACGGGTGCTGTTTAAGAAGTCTGGGGAGCTGCTCCCCTACCCTCCATCTATCCATCCATCCATCCCCCCCTGCATCTGTTCTCCCTCCTCCTCCTCCTGTTGATCCCGGTGCCTGCATCCCTCCCTCACTCCCTCCCCCCCTCCCCTCACTGACCGATTAGCCAGTGCGGGGCTCACCCCCCCCCACCCCCCTCACCATTTCCATGAGAAAAGGCGGCCGGTCGGTGAAAGGGTTAAGCCTGAGGACGAAGCCCCCCTAAAGCAACCCTAATTTTCTGCCCGGCGGGGGAGTGGGCGAAGCGGGGGAGAAGGGAACAAAGGCGAACCGGGGGAGGAGCGGGAGACCCCGGCTTTACTATATGCACCTGCGGCCTGAAAAGCCGCGGACAATGCGCCCCCCGAAACGGCCAATTACGAGCGGGGGCCATCCACCCGCTTTCTCTGCGGAGAGGGGGGGTGGGGGTGGAAGGGAGGAGGAGGGGAAAAGGGAAAGTGAATTTTAAAAGAGAGTAAAGATAAGAAAGTAAATAATCGAGCTTTAAATCATTCTGGCCACTATAGACTACCCCCCCCCCCCCCCTTCCTCCTCCTCATCCTCCTCACTCATTCACCCTCAGTCATCACATCTTCCCATCTCCCCCCTCACCCCCGTGCACTATTGTTCACTTCAGTCCGGAGTGTTATTGTGAGCGGCCCAGGGCTCCGCCTGTGAAGACGCTGTGTGTGAAAGTGGAAAGGAGAAGAAAAAAAAGGAAGAACAAAAAAATAGAAGAAGGGTCGCTTTTGATTGCTTGGTATGCCATTCTCATCTTCCGCAGTGAGATTCGCATGAATGAGGTCATGTGTGAATCAACAGCTGAGAAATCGCCCCCCCAAAAATAAGAAAAACTCATCCAGTGTCCAATTCACCTGAGGGAGGAAGAAATGATTTGGCCAAGATAATGTGGGATTTTTTCCTAAGAACGGAAATCTTCATTAATAGTGACAATAATTGCGCTCATTATATTTCAGCAGTGTGCCAATGGAGAAATCTGGAAGCACTTGCAGGACCTCATTAGTAACTGATCATGTTTTATTTACGTTTCAGTGTATCACATGTACATCAGGCAGCTGTTTTACTTTTAAAGTTCAGTTTACCAATTGTTCCTGTGGTATATTCAAAGTGGGAGATAATAAAATAGAAAGAATGAAAGTACTTTAAAAAAAAGCTGCAGCACAGTCTGAACTTCCATTGGCATTTATTATGGACCAAATTTACATTTAAATTACAAAACTTCCAATGATTTTAAGTTCACTGCGATGACCTGTTCAGTGGTTGCTAATTGACGTTGATTAAATGCAATGATTTTCTAAGAGACTCAAGCTTAAGCTCCCTTTTAGCTGACACTGTCAGAGTTTATTTTTATTGTAAGTTTAGAGATTAAGTTTGTTTTTCTATATTCTGGCATATAACACTTGCCATTGAATTACCGAGCGTCGATGCTCAAAAAAAGGTTATATTAAATTATTAAATGGTTCTCAGATGGTTTAATATTAAACCATCTGCTCACAGTGTGAAAAAGCTATAAGTATACAAGTGTACCTAAAAATATATTCTCGTTTGTATGGAAGTAGACGGAACTACTATTTACATATAAAATGCTTTATACTAAATGAAGAGATTAAAAAAGATTTAGCATGACATGAATGAAAAAGGATTTGTACTTTTTATTAATATTGTCATGAATGCCATAACAAAGCTTTTTTAATCAAAAAGGAATCAAGACTCTTAGTATAAGAGCCTAAAAATGTATACATTATTTACATAAATGCTAAATACAGTAACTCTAATACATGGCAGCATTTACATACAAGAAAATTCATTCTAAAGTCAGTATAAAAGTTAAGTTTTCAAATACTTGGGTACCAGTGTAAACATTTATGCATTATTTATATAGAATAGCTCTCCCTTTTTCAAAAAAATAACTCGGGCATCTGTTTCCAGTGCAGGTTTAGTCATTAATACTGTCTGAATTCTCTACCACTTTCAACACAGAGTTTTTCTTGGTTGAAAATAAAACTGTCCTTTAGGTCCATAGCAGCACTAGTAAGCAGACAGCAGGCTAGAAAGAAAAAGGCAGCGCTGTCATTTTAAAAGAACCAGGATTGAACATTATTACTTTATAGTACGACACACTCGTGAAGTTATTTTAAAGGTTTGGAAACAAGTAGTAAGGTTTGACGGAGATTTAGACAGAAACTTATTTTGATACATTCCCTTTACTGGTGAGAAAACATAAAATTGACAGGTCATTAAAAAAAAACAAAAAAAAACATTCCAGTGTACTTAGACATAACTTTAAAGTCCTGGTCTGCCATTTGGAATAAAACAAATGAAATGTAGCATTCCATATTAAACTTCATTCACTTAACGAGAAGCCTACAACAACACAACTCCTGTCTAGAGCAAAGTGACAATGAATACACCCAGGATGCCTCCAGAACAATGCATCGCAGCATTTACATCAAAAGATCAAATCTAAAAATCTAATTATAACAAGTAAAACTCAAACAGGCAGCAACAAGAGTCACAGGCCTTCTCATGCTCTAGTGTAATCGGAGGACATTAGAGAATGTCTACTGAATGTGGAGCAAGGCTGGTTCTTCAACGTGAGCAACACCAGAGATTATTGACGCCGCTGTGTCGATTTTAATTCCTGTGGATGCAGTGTTGATTGTCCAAACGGTATTTTCCATGTTGTCCAACAGGATTTCATTGTTTAAAATGTAAAAATACAGTTGTACTAAACCAAAGCCAAGGCACAAAGTTCATTTTAAGAACAGCTATTACTCAGGTTGGGGCATTTCCTTCCCATTTCCCCCCCCCACCAGCATCCATCCAGCTGTTCTCCAACTCTGCTCGCACAACAGTCTTCCCCCCCCCCCACCACTGACCGAGTGCGGTGGAACTGTAAGGAGTGCCGGTGTCACAAGTGTTTCGGGCGGTCTAATCTCGACTCATAAGTTCTAAAAAAAATATATATAAAAAGACAAACATTTCGTAATATATACACAAACGGGCATCGCCCCGTCTTCACATCACGGAAAGAGGCCTGCTCGACAGGTGGTGGGTAGGGAGGAGTCAGCTCTGTACACGTGGTGGCTTTTATCTGAATTGATGTGACACCAAAGAGGTAGACAAAACTGCTTTTCAGTGATGGAAACATTTGGTCGTCACTCATGTTTCTGCACTTGCAGACACTCCTGGAAGTGTGTGACTTCTATGCGCAAGGAGGAAAGAGTTTCTCTTCACATCTACCATCTTTTGCTTTCATTGCCACTCCACAATCCCCTGCACCAGACTTCTTCTCCTGACCTGAATTATCAAGAGCATTTATCGTTCTCCCGTTCAGTTCGACTCCCTCCCCAGCAACTCCCACATCAGTCCTAGATGTGTGTCAGCGGGACAGTTCCACTGAGGTAGTGCTGCTGGACACTGGTGTATCCCCTCTGCGCTGACGTGGGGTCACTGGCATCACCTCCTGGTCCAGGAATGTACATGCTGATCATGTCCCTGAGGTCCCCCTGCAAAGGCCCTCGGTGGTGGTTGGGTGTCCCCGTCGGAGGGGAGTGAGAGACTGGTTCCGCTTTAACCATGGACATGACGGGGCTCGGCTGCTGAGGACTGCTGCTGTATGACATTGGGCTGTGCAATGGAGAAGACATAAAGCAAATTAGATGTCATCTCAAAGTGTCTATGCATCGAAAGAATGTGCACCCGTGCGCTAACATACACATGAACCAATCACACTATGCTGCCATTCACATTTAAACAAGCAATGATTATTGAGGCATATAAATGGTTGGCCTGTGCAAGTAAAACAATAAAATAGCCATGTACAATTACAGGTAAAAAAAACAATTTGAATGACCACCCAACAGTCTGAAAGCCTTGGAAAAACTAAACTGTAGGCCTTCTATTTTATTTTTATTTATTTTTTTACTGTTCCAATTAGCAATATATAAACCAGTGAACTGAAACTCAGGACCACTCAGTTTCACCAATCACATTTTGGTTTCCACTGGATTGTATGGTAAGTATTTCATAAACTCATTAAATGTACAAAGCATTATATTGGGCAATGTAAATATACTTGGACACTAATTCTGGAAGTTTTACTGGCAATGGAGGTTTTTTTTTTTTACTGTGGAGAGACAGTCAGGATACTTTTTCCATTGCTTAAATTAACTAGCACTTCATTTACCTTTAAAACCTGACTAGGCGTCACTGAGTCAGAGTCCACCAGTGTTCCAAACACGTCCGATTATTCGTAATAACCTGCATGTTGAGACAGAGCCTAAAATGCCTCATGTAAACTGTGGGCCTTCAGTCCAACAGCTCTGCTTTTCAGTCTGAACATTTTTTCCACTAATCATTAATCAAACCAATTTCTAAATTTACTTCTGCCACAGCATCAGTCTTCCGACACCTTCAAGGTTGATTTGCTGTTTAAAATATTTGAATAATCTTGGGTGGAGGTGGTACAATTATACAATACATTCAACATTAATAAAGTCACACATGTGTGTGTATATGTCTTAGTTTCAAGCTCATTAATTCCCATACCAGAACATGTTGAGCCTTTATAAGGAAATAAGCCTATGGAAGGAGTCAAAGGCCCAGAAGTGTACATGGGGACAATGGTTTTCAGAATAGGGGGACTGTGGGTAGAGGACCACACACAGAGCAGTCCTGCCTGCCATCAAGTCATCCTGATCAACATTCCAGGCAGGACCCAGCCCAGAACACAATGTCACATGCATAACAAGTAGGCAACAGACTGAAGCCTGTTGTTCCATCATACGTATGGTGCCTGAGCAACTGACTGGGATTGCAAAAAAACACTTCCATCAAAACTTATTTTAGTGCTTTCACGTCCAACCACTTAGTCCCTTTTACTTTAGGAGCACTCTGCTCTAATCTATATACATATATAAATATGCAGGTTTGCGGCATAGTTTTGTTATTGCTCGTTTGGTGAAAAACTGATTCAAAATGCCCATGAGGATCACTCAGTGTGAGGCCGTAGTGTGCAAATCTTGATGTTAACGACTATTTTCTGAGTCTAACACTCCTGGAAAATGAATAAATAGGAGAGGAAATAAAACAAAGTTTGGCGTTAGTTGGCGATTGTTTCCGGGGACGCGCGCGCGGCTCACCTGTACGAGTTGGCTCCGTTCATGTAGCTCTGCGCCGCCGACATGGCCGGGGGGTACTGCAGCGCGGACAGGTCGTACCGGTGCAGCTGCTGGCTGTAGCCCAGCGCCTCGCCCTGCATGCCCGCGTAGCCGCCCGTGGGACCCCAGCCGTAGCTCTCCATCCGCGGACTGCCGCCCTGGCCCTGCGCCGCCGCGGCAGCCAGCAGGTTGCCGGCGGACAGCGGGTACTTGCCCACCTGCGCGTCCTTCTTGAGCAGCGGCTTGGTCTTGCGGCGCGGCTTGTACTTGTAGTCGGGGTACTCCTTCATGTGGACGGCGCGCAGCCGCTTGGCCTCGTCGATGAAGGGCCGCTTCTCGGCGTCGGTCAGCAGCTTCCACTCGGCGCCCAGCCGCTTGCTGATCTCGGAGTTGTGCATCTTGGGGTTCTCCTGGGCCATCTTGCGCCGCTGCCCCCTGGACCACACCATGAAGGCGTTCATGGGCCGCTTGACCTTGTCCATGGGGTCGACTCCGGGGGGGCAGGCCGTCTTGGAGTTGGGGTGAGAGTTACCGTTGGCGCCCATGTTGCCGGTCATGTTGCCGGTTACCGGCGACATCCCCTGGGAGGTCTGGTGCGAGGGAGGCTGGCCGGTGGGCTTCAGCTCGTGCTCCATCATGCTGTACATGTTGAGACGGACGAGAGGAGTTGCGTGGGTGACTTGTAGAGTTCAGTGGGAGCGCTGAAGCAGCCGTGTGTCGCAGTCCACCTGGCGACTCGTGGCCACGTTCCCCTGTAGGTTTCACCGGGTGACCCAAATCAACTAATTAGTCACAACCAACCAACCGGGCGAGAAGAGAAGAAGAGGAAGAAACACAGCAGCAGGAGAGGACGAAGTTGAACTTTTTTTCCTAGCAGGGAAGGGTCCGAGTCATCACTTGGAGAGTTGAGCGAAGAGTGAAAATGAAGCGGAGATGTTCCGGCCTGTAAACTCCTGCGAGCGTCCTCCGCGTGAGTGCACTTGTCCTAAGGGCCGGCTCACACACACTGAACTCATCCGCCCGCGCGCTCCAAAAAGTTGCGCACTCGGCCGCCTCTGGACCAATGGGATAACGAGGAGGCCTCCGCCCGTGCGCGTGCATTAGCAACACACACACACACACACACGCACATAACCCTCCGACAGCGCGCAAGACACTTGTTGATGATGGAGGCGGAGAGAAGGGAGGCCTCTTCCTGCACAGAAGTATCTTAATAATCCATTATGATCAACTTTTAACATTTAACACAGGCGTTTTTATTTTCTTTCTTTTTTTTTAAATAAACCTCTCGAGCCCAGCAGCGCCGAAACCGAGGACATCCAACAGATAGCGAGTGCAGCGAAACACCTGTTGTTCAATCTGATTCAATTCGATTGTCTGAGTGTCAAATGAACAAAGCTAAAACAAAGAAAGAAAAAAAGACCAAATATGAATGTATATCTGTTTATTTTTCTTGGAACGCAGAGATGGATCTGCACCTGCAGATCTAAGACACCCAAAGACCACAGAAGCTGGCCGACATGGCGTGACGACTTCATCCTCTCAGACTAATTGGCAGCAACAGCTGTCATTTTACAACTCTTAAGACCGAACGTATTCTTCCAGATCTACAGTGAGATTGCTTATTCGAAAATGGACTCATTAACCGGACATACATACTGTAAATAAAATCTTTGGTTTTTACACCAATAATTGTAAGGTGTTAAACGTTTTTAAAACTGGACAAAATGTATTTAAATGGGATACAAATTCATTAACACATTTTTAATGACACACATATTGAAACAATGTATTACAAGTATAAATTAAAATGTGTGCCTACCCCGTGTTATATGCTGTTTGAAAATATGTTTCAAGCTGGGCTATTAAAAATAAAAGAATTAAGACTTTTTTCAAACAGAAAATCACCCAAATAAGGTTCAGAAGAAGATCTTTATCTTCATTGCCTGCTACCAGCAGCACTTTGTCCTCATCAGGATCCAGATGAACGGGGGTAAAATAGGAAGATTGCCCTTCTTCTCTCATATTACAGTGTGCTTAAAGGAATTACTGATATGTAAATACTACTACCCAGTGCACCAATCCAATACCCTTATCCATAGTATGCCTCCCAACTCTTCATCCATCCTCCCTATGTGCAAATCTGTGAAGTAAATTTGGCAAAAGTGATTCATTTCAAAATGGAGGGATATTTATCTTAAGTGTAATATCAAATAAAGTAGTTTGTGTTTCTATAGCTGCAGCATGAGGACCTGAACATTTAAATGTGTCAGCATAAGCTGGTATAAGAATGTGTCATTTTTTTCTGATCCTCTTCATCAAGGTCATCTTTATTTTAAAAACACAACTGACATTTGGTTAGGTAAATCAGACAAGTGAGATTTTCCAGCACTTGCCTCAAATTATGTGAACATTTGTAGGTGGCTAAGGATGGACGGGCAGTGGATGTACACTTTCTGCACCCACCTTGTGTTTCTCTGTGTCTGACAATAAAAATATAACTTTTGTTGCGCATGTAAATGAACTGAGTTAATATGTCACATCTTTTTCGTCATAATAACCACTCAAAGCACTATACAGTGCTTTTTACATTAATTTCTTCAAATATGCAGCACTTTCTCCTATCACACACAGCAAAGACAGCGCAGACGCACATTGAGGGTTATACCCAAGGACAACCCTGACTGGACTATACGCTCTACCTCCGGAGCCACTGTGGTGCGGGCATGTTTGTGTGGTCAGGTGAGTGTGCACGTGAGGATCTGAATCTGTCTACCCAGTCATATTATTGGGAATTGGCTTCTTGGGACAAAAGGCATCATCACAGAAAAAGTTTATCCAAAGGTAAAGTTAAATGTAGGCTACGGTTATGATAATTGTTAGGCAAGAATTGAACAAATGATTGTGTGTGCGTGCGTATGTGTGCCACATCGCACCAGTTTGTGCGTACATACTGCAGGTGTGTGTTGTGACCATGTGTTTGTGACTAATTGGGAATTGTGAGACTCCAGTCTCCCGTTTCCATCTCCATGACAACCTCATGTGGAATCCCTTCCAAACCTTGCCCTTTCCCTCCTCCTGCTCCTCTGCTTCCTCAGCTTCACTCTTTCAAAAACAATCTCCACAACACAGCACAACTCACACTCTGGGCTTTTCTTCGTCTGACTTGCCTCTTCTGTTGAAATGGAATGGAATGGTAGTGTTGTTTTTTAAGCTCCCTCTGTCCCCTAATACACTTCTACTATCCAATTGTGAGGAAAAACAATAAGGCCAGTGCCTTATTGTTCTTGGGAGGAGTGAGTTAAAATTATGACAAGTTGTCAATGTATTGTCTTTCCATCAGCCTCCTTTCTTTCTTTTTTTTTTTTTAGATCTAATCCATTTCATTTAGCAATCATTTAATTTAAAAGTCAATAATAAAGTGTGGTCTTCCTTATAGCAGACTGGTGCATGCAAATGGGAAAATATTATCAAATGATTGAATCAGTTATCTAAAAACAAATTGACCCAAATTCAGACCCTCCAATAAAAATCATGTTTTTATACTTGTTAACTTTTTTAAGAAAACACACAGTGAAATCAACAATTAACATTGGCCGACCATTACACTATTCCGATTACAAGTGCACTGTGTATGAATGTGGATGCGCCCAAATGCATCCTGAGCGCATCCGCTGACCACTCCGATCTGATCACTCAAACCACATTCAGCGGTGATCTCTTGGGCCACATGTGACCACATTCTTTTACATGTGTTAATGCAAACGCATCCCCAGGAGGCATTTAAGACGCCTACTCAGCTGTGTCCTCTGACCCGCTACAGTTTCTCATGAAGGTTCCCATGAACAGATCTATCCATACTCTGATTCCCTTGTGCAACTGCCTCTGCCACAATATTAACACTGATTGTCACATCATCTCTTTTTTTTCTTCCGATAGTTAGAATCTTATTTCGTAGTAGTTCTGCTCCAGCCGCCTTCATTCCTTCTCCCCCCTGACTCTGCCCTCTCACTCTCTATACCTGTCACTCTTCGACACAGCCATACACACATCTACACACACAAGGAAACACAACAGTCATGTCGGTACAGTCCGACTGGTTAAAAAACAACATATTGTAGTTATGATTTTCTGTTTCTATTAAAGCAACTTCCTTGTAGAACTTCCACAAAGGCCTTTTTCGGATGGATCTGCAGTGACTGATACTCACTTTAACGCTCTAAATGAAGAAACAATGTACATCATTCCTGTTTCCAGAGACAATCCTTATCAGCTGACATAATTTAAGGATGACTGTGTGCTGCACTTTCTCTAACGAAAAGGACGTCAGTTGAGTGGGCAGTCCCGCTAAAAGAATGCTATATATACAGGTAGGGTACAAACTGCCTTTGTCAGTGAGGAGGAGGATTTTTTTATTTTATCCTGGATCATACATGTGCAATTGTTCAACCTAGAACTTTTCCTGCACCAAAATAACTTCAAAATGCCATCCAGAGTAACGCTATGATCTGGTGATGTTCCTCCATGGTGTTTTGGCCTGTGTGCAATAACTTTGTCTGAATTCAGAAGAAAGAAGTTACAGGTCATCTTGGTCATCGTGTCTTGAATACATCTCTGACTGATTTGACTACTTGATCAGTTTCTTCCGGTCTTTACGGATAAATACAGCGGGGTGTCATCTGTGATTCTATGTCAGCTATATCAGCTTTACCAACTGGAACTGCGGATGAATATCTGTCTGTCTTCTTTTTTTTGAATGCACCTTTAAACTGATTATGCCATAGTATCTCCTGCTGATTCAAATATAGACACGGGCAGCATGTCAGAGCATTGAGTCACATGACTTCTTTTAGTGTTAAAGAACTTTGACCTTGACATTCCATTATAGCTTTTCATTCACAGTGCCCGCCGAATGATGAGAGGTTTCAGATGTTATGGAACTCACTGAGGTAAAAACAGTTTGATGGAAAGGAGGGAAAATCCGAATGAACAGAAATTAAGTGGATGAAATGGCGAGAAGGAAAGAGGGCAGGGGATTGGGGGGTGGGGTATAGATTAGAGGGTGAGAAAGAAGCAGCGAAGACGGGGGAAAATGAGAACCACAAAATGAAGGAAGAAAGGGAGACTGAGATGGAGAGGGAGTACGAGGGAGGAGGAGGGATGAAAGGATGAAGGGATGGATGATGAAGGGGTGGGGTGTGAGGGTTCAGTGCAGGAGGGTGGTTTTGGGTGACAGGCCTCATTGAATAGACCTCTATTCTCCCCTCTGCTGGCTTCTCTTCTCATGCAAAACAGGCCTGTTCAGCCTCCCAGCCATCCGTCACACAACAGAAAGACCATGGCAGGCCCTTTACGAGGCTCACATTCGCATTATCCCCACCCCCTCTCCTCCCCACCATCTCTCAAACCCACTATCCAGCACCCAACAGGAGGTGGAGTGGGTAACGGGAGTATGTATATGTCTGTGTGTGTGTGTTGGGCAGTTTGGGGATGAGGGGGGTGGGGGTGGCAGGGTATCTCCACCACAGAAAGTGCCTTTGGAAGACAGGCCACCTAGGCTGAGAGCAGGACAAAAAAAAGCAGAGAGACATAACATGTTTTTTGTGTGATGGACATCATATTGGGACACCAGGGAGGTTAACCTGCCTGGGATGTGGCTTTTGTGTTTGTGTGTGAGGCGGGGAGGGGGCGGGGGGTGTTTTATTGATGCATGCTAGTCCAGGGCCTGTGTTGATATTTACTGTGCATGCAGGAATGGATGCTGCACACATGTGTCCCATAGAGGGGAGGTGGATGCAGTCACTCATCAAAACATGCGGACCCCTTCACCCTATCTCCACACTTTGCTGTGTTGATTGAACTAAATAAACTGCTTGTGTCATGACGCCGTTGGTTAAAAAAGGGACCATATTTTTTTTAAAGTAGAGAGAAAATGTCTAATTTCCTGACATATTCAGAGCCTCTACTGCGGCTCCAGACTGGTCAGTTGCATTTCGTTGGCTTTGACACAGCTTGGAAACACGCACCTGTGTATATATGTTAACCCAGGTCCAAGGAGCAAAGTGGCCTCAATAATTTGGAAAACTTTAGACTTTTGAAAGCAGTTGGCCCTCAAGGCAAATGAATTAGCCAGGCAAGAACCAATCAGACCTTGCTTGCAAAACAGCATTAAAATAACACCGGCAGCAATAGGGAAGAGATTCTCTGGTAAGGCACATGTAGTGCCCTTCGGAAGTTCTCTATGTACTCTATATATTAACACTATGTTTGGTGAACGCCAAAATTGCAAGTGAAAGCTGGTGACCACGTCGTCTCAGCTGGAGGGACAGAAACAAGACCCTGGAGGCATGAATGCATCGGCTCTTACAGAAAAAATCTGTCCCTGAGGGGACAAAACTCGACACTGGGACAGGGGTTGGACAGTCTGAGCGAGGATAGTAATACAAATAAATATAAATAAAAACTTTGTTCAACCTTTACTTACTGGTAACAAAGACAATCCTGCGATAACACCCACACTCACATCTACATCATATAATCAATTTTATATCAATCTAGTCTAGTCAAGTCTATTACAAATGAAGAATATGAAAATGAACGACCAAAATGCACAAACTCAGGTATTTGGTAAATATTACATAACACAAGTAACACCAACTCTACAGTTTGATTGGATTGTTTAAACTCTCCATCTAACCCAACTGTGGAGGTTCTTGCTGCACATTGTTATGCGTAGCTCCATCATTTGAATGACAAAAAAGTGGTTAACATGATGACTCTGACCAAGGCTGAGAGATGTCAACAGGGACAGAACCTAAATATGGGAATAAAGGTTCCACCATGTGAAGTTATTCACATTTAGACCAATGTCCAAAGCCAGAGTGAAACACAAACGTCAATACTGCAAACCAACCAGAGGGAAAGTCCACAATTGTTTACAGATCTAGGGAAGGAGAGTTCTGAACCAGTTGTTGTCAGTTCATAAGTGGGAAAGAGCTCCAACACTTGTGATTCTGTGTGAGTGCTGCCTGAAATTCAACCCTAAGGTATAGTCTGAAAGGAGTTCCTTCCTCCAGTTAGAATGCTCTCAGACTCAGTTCCTGAGGGGACTTACATTTACTGCAATAAGAGCCAAGGGACCTAAACAGGAACAATGTTGCCCTCTAGTGGAGAAAAGAAACAAGTTTGTCTGCATGTATTGTCTCCCAGTGCAAACGACATAACTGACTAGGAGTTGTTAATAGTAGTGATGTGTGTGTGTGTATATATATATTTATATATATATATATAGAGAGAGAGAGTGTATACAGTTTATACTTATATCATCTAGCTACCCATGGTTTTGAGTATCCTGTACATTTTCCATAAACCATTAATAACATGGTTTTCAGTATAACATATCTAAAAAAAATCCATAGCATGGTGCTACTTATGGACATCATACTTTAAACTTGTGAGGTCAAACATCATCAGTCACAAGACATTTTTAATTTCCAAATGATATACGCACTCAGCACATCACAACCCAAGGGATTTCTACTGGTCTGATATCTGGTGTAAGGGAAGGTCACTAAAGGTCTCCATTCACCATGTCCTACAATTTTGATTCGATTTTCTTAAATATATGATGCACCAGAAGTCTGAAAACTTTCAGTGAGAAGTCCTGAACAATTAATACGTGCAAGTGGGTATGGTTCAGTATCAAGTTTCAACTTTAAAGCAGAGGTGAATGTTGTTAAAGGACCAAAATGATTTATTTTAGCAAATATTTGAATGTATGGACAATAAAAGCCCAATTTATACAGTTACAGTAAAAATAATGTTCTAACATTTCAACACAAGAAAAAAGAAATAAAACTCACTAGCCTGTCCACAAAGGATTTGGCCCAAAGAGCTTTCATACTATTCAACAATACAGAGGCCAGATTGCAGTTAAGGGAGAAACCTTTATTTTTAAGACCATTAAAATAAATACTATACAGAATCCAATGTAAAAAAAAACTTGATACACGGTTTCTGTCTCAAAACGGGTTAACAACTCCATAAATTCATTTTAAAAAATAGCACTGACCATACAACCCCAAAACATTTTGGCTCTGAACCAGACACCACACTCGCATGATGACAGGCATTTTATTGAGCGCTTAAAAGAGGCAGGGGGCAAAATCTCAATATACTTTCGTCTATAGTTTGGTCCTTTAACATCAAGACACCCAACCTCTCTTCAAATTTTGGCAAGGCAGGATACAAAAAAATTGACCTCCACCTTAGCAAATCCCCAATATGTTGCTTTAAAAGAAGTCCTAGGTTAACAGTGTCCAGAAATTAGGCGATAAAAAGTTCACAAGCAGGCTGTCGGGGTCAAGAGGCCAAAACTCCACACAACTCACCGTCATTTTTGCCTCCAAACGTTTGCGGCCACCTCTCAGTCTTCAAGCTACTGGACAAGTGACTGATTAAAGTCAAGCAGTATGTACAATGGCAATGAAAAATATAGGTATGAAACAGCAGTAAAATGATCAGAACGGTAAACAACTCATTCGTGATGGATTTTACTGTACAGGTCTTTTTATTGAATATGCCTTGGGTTCTCTAGACCCACCCCCCAAAAGAAACCTCGGTTAAACAAGATCACGGATGTGTTTACACTAAAGCTTGTTTAAATACTGATCTAGTCAGACGCAGCACTGCCCATTTTCGCTCAGCTGGTGGTCGAGTGGAGTCCAAACTGAACTATTCTCTAAACCAGACGGCCAGCTACCGGTAGTGCAACATCTGGGGATGATGTGCAGATAAAAAATAAAAATGGAGAAAAAAAAAAAAAAAAAAAAAAAGAAAAAAAAGAATCACAGCCACGTTTGACAAAAAAGCTTCATCCTTGTGTTCTCACTGTTCAAGTTGCCAATCGAGCTACATCAGTACATTTTTTTTTTGCAAAGAGGTCTGCTAGAACCCTTTACCACAGGTTTGGATTTTTGGAAGTTGGGCCTACTTTGAACTTGAGACCCAGCAACAAACTGACTGGTTTTGTCACATCTTCCCTTTGCAGGACATGGTTCAAATTAATGCTTGGAGAATTTAGGTGTAGTGGAACAACACTATGGAAAGCAGATGAAGCTGGTCAGTTATTCGCCCTTCAAAGATGGCCAGTTATTTCAAAGGTTAGGAAGGATTAACAGCCGCATTCTTCCTCCCCTGTAGAATGTAGATTGTTGTCAGGGTTCAAGGTCGTATAAGAAACAAGGTATGACTTCTAAAATAAGCAGGGAAGGGGTGGACAAAGGACACGTGGACTCTTCTAGATGAGATCGGCCACATTCATGGGCATCTCCTCAACGGTGGTGTTGTAGAAGGTCTCAATGTCCCTTAAGATTCGCTTGTCATCCTCAGTCACCATGTTGATGGCTACACCCTTCCTGCCAAAACGACCACCCCGCCCAATCCTGACAGTTGCGAAAAGAAAACAATTCATAGGTAAGTTCCAACAGAAAAATGTCCAATTCCAACCTCCAGTATGCCATAGTATTTATATGATACTCATTAGCTGTGCCGTTACCTGTGGATGTAGTTTTCCCTGTTGGTTGGCAGGTCGTAGTTGATGACAAGGGAAACTTGCTGGACATCAATACCTCTGGCCTGAAAAAGTACATTTATGACAATTATTTTTTGGCTATAAAAAGATGTCACATGAGCTACCAAAGACAACAAAGCTAGTCTAAAATAATTATAACTGAATCTGTTGGGAAAAACAAAACAAAACATAATGCAAGAGTAAATAGTTTTGTAATCCGCCAATTAGTTGTGGGTCTAGGACATGGACCTAGGCACAGTGGAGGGCAGTTAGGCTTCTCTGCCAAAGAACTTTCAGTCCTTCACCATCACAGCAGATGGGAGGAGAGGGATCCTTGGCCTGCACACAGTGCTGTTTGAGGTGTGGGTGGGTGTGTGTGTGAGTGGGGGTGTGTGTGCGCAGGTGGGTGCAAATGTGCATGTAAGGCTGTTCTCTACATACCAGCAGGTCAGTGGTAATAAGGACTCGACTGGAGCCAGAGCGGAACTCCCTCATGATCAAGTCTCTTTCTTTCTGGTCCATGTCACCGTGCTGAAAGACAAGATGGGAGGGTGAGACAAATTCAAATTGAGAGGACTGCGTACTGTTCAACCGAGAGGGAAAAGATAAAGGATCCTACCAGAGCAGACACGGTGAAGTCTCTGGCGTGCATCTTCTCTGTGAGCCAGTCTACTTTCCTCCTCGTGTTGATGAAGATGACAGCTTGTGTGATGGTCAAGGTCTCGTACAAGTCACACAGCGTGTCCAGCTTCCACTCCTAAGGAACAACACGCCAGCCAATCAGTTCACCCCGCTTGTTTTTTTCCGGGAGTCGGTTTCTTTACACGTCAACTGGCGCGCATTACGTCACCTCTCTCTCCACGTTGATGTAGAACTGACGGATACCCTCCAGGGTCAGCTCCTCTTTCTTCACCAGGATACGGATGGGTTCACGCATGAATTTCTTTGTGACCTCCAACACGTCGGCTGGCATGGTGGCCGACAGAAGGACAACCTGTAAAAACAAACTGGGTCAAAAAATTGATTTGCGCCAAGTTTGGTGAATGTCAAAATCACGCTTGAAATTAAGGTACTTGGAGCTGTTTTTCCTTTTAGTTTTCCCTGTACAGACTCAGCAAGGCGTCTTTGTTTCTTACCTGTGTGCTGCTGGGCAGTTTCTGGAAGATCTCGTAGATCTGGTCCTTGAACCCACGACTGAGCATCTCGTCAGCCTCATCCAGCACAAACATTTTGATGTGCTTGGCGGCTACAAGAAAAAAAACTTCATGTCAAACTTCTTGCTATGATGGAGTAGATTGCAGGAAAACCAAAATAATTTTCTTAGAAATGTTTTTTTTTTTTAATGAGTTCTTGGACTGGCTACGTCGCTTTCAAGGGGCTGATCCCTGCTGTATTCAGAAGTAGTGAGGTATGATCACGTCTCTGGAGCCCTGCTGCCCTGAAGACTCTGGTCAGCAAAACGCCAACAAGAGCGAAAGCACAGCAGAGGCTTCCGGAGTCAGTTGACACGCATGGATTTCATCACTATACAGCTGCTGATCGGATTATCAAGAGCACAGGCGGAAACTAAAGTTGCAGCACAAGTGTACAAATCTTTCTGTACTGTCCAACAAATGGCTAGGCCGCATTTATTCCATTTTTCCATTGGCTCATTTCAGACGAGCAACCCCCATAGTCCGGTGAATTGGCTTTTCTGAAATTTCAGCCATTAATGTAACCTCAACAAGAAGCACTCTTCTAAACCAAGTTGGCCCTGTGACTTACAGAGGTTTTTGCGAGTCAACATGTCGAAGACACGGCCAGGGGTTCCGACGACAATGTGAGGGGCCTCAGCCTGCAGCTTCTGGACTTCACTGCGGATGTTGGTCCCTCCAATACAGGCGTAGCAACATGCTCCCATGTAGTCACCTAGGGCGAGCACCACCTTCTGGATCTACAAGGTAAATAAGGGAAGACAATTTAAAGATTCTGGCAATATCACAGGCATAGTTGCATCACAATTTACCTCCTAGTTTATATAGGGCACTTAACTGGAACATTTTTGCGGTCATAATGTGTCAAACCAAGCATTTGGGTGTGTTAAAGACAGGTGCTTAATTTGGCATTCATCCATTTTCCTTTAGCGGACTCATGAGTTGACACCAAGTAACTTCCAGGGGGCTGATGGGCGCTGTATTCAGAAGTAGTGTTGTGTGATCACGTCTCAGGAGCCCTGCTGCCCTGAAGACTCAAGTCAGCAAAACGCCAACCAGAGCGACAACACAGCAGAAGCTTCCGGAGTCAGCTGACACGCATGGGTTTCATCAATATACAGCGGCTCGTACCGATTGTAGTTTCGACCGTGTACTCTAGGAACACTGAAGCTTGCGCAGCAATGACCGCACACGCCAAACATACTGAGTTATAGCCCTTGTCCAAAAACCCAGCATTAGTTTGTGGAAAGTGAAATCTTCAAGATTACTGCTGCCATCAAAGGGTGTCTTTTCAGTGCCATCTGCCCTTAATGTGCCAGTAAACCCCATCTTAAAAGACAAGACTTTATGAAGGCTGGCATGACATACTTCAGAGAAACAAGTGTGACAAGAGACAGGTTCCATAAACATACGATTCCACAGGGCGCAATAACAACCACTCGTTCAGATGACGCCCATTCACGAAGTCTTGTGAAGACTGCTCTTTGGTAGTGTGTTGGTAGTCAAACAAACCACGCCCAAAATCGATCTTTATAAATTAATTTATTAGACAAAGGACATCCAAACCACAATAAAAAATCTCTCAGGTAAAATCTAATTGTTGCATCAAGATAAACATACCTGCTGAGCCAGCTCCCTGGTGGGGGCCAGGACCAGAGCCTGAGTGCCTTTCAGCTCCACATCAATCTGCTGGAGGATGGAGATGGCAAAGGTGGCAGTCTTCCCAGTGCCAGACTGGGCCTGAGCGATCACATCGTAGCCTAAAAGTGAAGAGAAAACCAGAGAGTGGTTGGTAAGGAAAGGAAACAGTTTTAAATGCGGCATCTTCAAAGCGAGCCACTGACAAATTTTATAATATTATTTATGCCATTAAGATTTGATTGCCTTCATTAACAAACACTGCAATCCTTTCACTGCACAACACCTTCGCATACATAGTTAAATCGAAGCATCTAGAAAAATGTAAATACACTTACCCTTGATACAAGGGATAATGGCTCTTTGCTGGATAGCAGAAGGCTTCTCAAAACCGTAGGCATAAATTCCCCTGAGCAGACACTCGCCGAGGTGCATGTCATCAAAACTGTCCACAATTTCATTCCAGTTGCTCTGTTGTGACAAGGAAAAAACTATTTTAATGACCGACAGAGTAATGGGTCGCTTCCTTTAAAAACACAAGGGTATGTGTATCTGGGTGAGTGGGGGTTGGCACAGACGACTCACCTCAATGATACCATCTGGCTCCATGCCCTCTGGGCCATTGTCTCTGTCTCTGAAAGACCAAAGGGAAACAGAAATCACATGTTATTGCGTGTGCCAAACTATGTAGGGAAAGTTTCAATACAAATTAAAAATTATGTTTTCTAGTGGCAAATGTTACTGGGTCCAAAGGGCCATATTCCCTGTAGTCCAACTCCTCCACCCTTGATTAACATCGATCGGAGTATACATGCATTTGTGTCATTTTTTTAAGTTTTAAGATGACCTTAGTTGCCCCGAATATCAGTTGAGACTCGTTGTCTTTGATCATTGTTCTTGGAAGTGAACGCCTATTCGAGTCCGCCATTTCTATTACATTCATTCAAGATGGTCGTTTCCCCAGTCAGAGCTGAAAAAGTCGGAAGCCACGCGATTTGTACAGACATCCAAAAAATGCGTCGCCACGTTTAAAAAAATTAAACCCCTATCTCAATAAAACTCCAGTCGGAGTTAACAATCGACAATATTTTAAAGGCGATGTGTGAATCGAAAGAGTTGATTTTAAAGAATGAAGCAATGCTCTGCTAGCAAGTAGCACAGGCCTGTTAACGCCACCGCCAACGAGGCCCATGTTCCTCTTAATATACCAGTTGATTAAGACGGGTCCAGTCAACGGAAACCGTTAACGACAACACAGGACGATTCAAACCGCACGTTTGAGTGAAGATTGCGACACAACAGCTGCCAGGGGCAGCGGTAATCAGAAGAGGCCTACGCTGCCCGGCATTGTCTCGGCGGCAGGTAAGCTAACATCAGCACGGCCATGTGCGCCCCGCGTAGAATTGGAACAAAGATCCTCGCATTAGCCTCGCCACATCCGCGCATTCTACCCCACACCGGGTCACAGGCTGCCAAATACCGGTCCCAACGCAGACTTTCGTAGTATACCAGACAACCAGGGGCCGCGTTTTAAGAATAAAGGCCGAACCGAGGCCTAGTCCGAGCCCGTTCACGTGCTACCCAGAGGCGCCGGCTGCCATTACGGTTCATTTCACTGAGCCGAGCACATCGGCATCGCATTAAACAAATATAACTTTGGCTGAGGACTCACACGACATAAAACCCCAATTTCGGCATGGTAGAACATTATTACACCATTCCACGGTAGAGGGATGAAATTACAAGAATTATGAAGTTAATGAGAGACGGGCCGTGAGCAGGCCTTGTCGTTAGCGGAGCCCAGAGACGCCGGACAGATTTTCACCATTTGTTTCGTATTAAACAAAAATATAACCCATCATTTAGCAACGCAACGGTGACTTTAACGGTTACACTTCGATGAAATTCCGAAACGGGCTGAAATAACGGTGGTGTAAAAAGAAATGGCCTCCATACCTGTGTTCACTTTCGGCCGACATTATTCCAAAGAAAGAAACTGCGGCAGAAATCACTTATATAGCTTGACACACACACAAAGAGACTCTCTCATTGCAACACACCACCGTCATTTAGTTGTACGCCTGCCCACAGCGACGTTTGATTGGTCGAATCGTACGTCAAATTCGAAAGAGGCGGGCCATGGCGCACTCCACTCTGCGTCACTGTTACGTCGCGCTTCTTCTTCGGGAAGTTTATTGAGGGTTGGCAAAAACCATTTCAGGCGCATTACCACCTCACGATGGATAGGACTGGGCATCACAACGGCAACTTAAGCCACTTAGGTCAATATCTAAAATTCCAACGTCTGTCTCTTAAAAAAAAACCCTGACCCTAGATTACTTCGCTGCACGTCTCTGTCAAATGTATGACATGGACCTCAGGAGTGAGATCTGGATTGCCTTTTTGTCCAAGCGATTGTTTATTTCAGAAATCAGAGCCTGTGATCAATTTTTATTTGGTTTAGTGTAACTTCTTCTATCCAGTTATGAGCGAGTAGATCAGCCAACAGTACTGTATACTCTACAGTGTTATCACTGAGTCATTGGTTAATAATACTTTCGCTGTAGAACTATTATTATGAAATACTTAATCCTTGTATTTGTTGACATAGGACTTAACACTTTATCAGCTGATGAATCATATTTACCAAGCAAAAGAACTTTAACTGACCTTTTATCCTCACTTGACATATTTGACTTTTTTTTTTTGATGACTGTTTTGCCTGTCTTGCGCTTCTTTCCTCTCGGGGCAGTTGGGAAAAAAAACATTTTTGGTATAGAACTGCCGCTTCATTAATCATTTAATTCTGACTTTAATCTTCAGCTGATGAACAACATTAGTTGGTAAATGTACTTTGATGTTTCTTGTCAAACTTTTTTTTCCAAGTAATTTTCCTTCATATAATCAGGATTCTATATGGAGCCATTAGAGTCTCTCCTCTGTCCTATGATTTTCAAACTATTTTTTGTGCTTCTTCTTTGGTAGCTCCGCCATCTTTCACTTCATCCTCACACAATTTGTAACTAGTTTCTTCATTATGAATTAAAGTAAAATTGCTGAAGTGGTTGGTCAGTGACTTTTCCCTGCAGTGAAGATGCATACACAGGGAAATTCAGTTGATGGAACACACATAGTTTTCACTATCTCTATCTCTTTACTATTGTTTGTGAGTGCACGTCATCATTGTCGTGCAGTATTAAATCATTTAGTCATTTAAGATTTAATAACTCACACACCACAGTCTTCCTATGGAGACAATGCTGTAATAGGTTCAATATGATTCTTGTTGTCCAGTTACCAGATTCTGCATTACAAATGTTTACTGAATACGTGTAAAGCTTCTAAAGGTGCAGAACTCTTTCATGCAGTGGTTACCCTTTTTTTCTCTCCCTCACGTTCCCTTCAGCCATCGCCATTCATTTTCTAGTGAAGAACATCCTCTTAATCTGTTGTATTTAGCAAATCAGAAAATGGAAAACCACTGCATATAATGTTGAGACAAACTGAATTCATGCTCCAAGGTACAGCTGACAATTCTAACTGGATTTATCAATTACACCATAAAAGTCAAATGACAAAGTGTAACATATTGATAAAGTCAATGAGCCATGTTTTTTTGGGGTCAAAGTCTGAAAGAAATTTGTCTGCAGAAAAATAAATAAATAAATCAGCCACAACTCGATCAAACAATTAAAAAAAAAAGAAACTCAAAATCTAACAAGTCACAGTCAGAATATTGTGTAGCTGAATCAGCTCAATCCCTGAACATTTTGCAGGTCTAATCTGTAGCCATTGGAAAGCTTGATTTTGGTTATTTCGAGATGTATGTAAATCCTAGAGTCTACTTAATTTACAATATATTGTTTGTGCATTATCTTCAACAAACTTCAATGAATTTACTGCTGTTTTTGTTTGTCAACCCCAATATGTGTTTCAACCTTATACTGAGGCCTCATGTACTTGCACCTTGAATCTGTTTATTAAATAAAAAAGCAAACTACTGCGATTAAACATGGGTGCTGTTATTACCATTCTCTAATCATCCTACCCTGCAAAAAGCAAACTATCTGAAATTTCAGTCCATTCATTGTTTTTTTTAGTAGTAGTATTTACTAGTTTAGAAATAAACTATAAGTACTCCAATTGTGCACTTAAACATATCCAAAGAATATGTAGGCATAGCCACGCGTTGTAGCAATGAAAAGCACAATATCTTGCCGTGTGTTTTTATTTTTAGCAACCTTTATGCATTGTAGAAGATATATAAAACTGTCAACTCTGTTGCATCGACTCCTGTTTGAAAAAACAACGGGAAAAACAAAAACACAACTATCAACAAATTTGTCTTTCGTTATAAAAAGAAGAGGGTACTGTAACTCCCACCGTGGACATGCTTTATCTACTGTGTAGCTGTCATGGTCCACGTCAAAACGGCTGCTCAAACTGTCAAAGACACACCACAGCCAGAGGACCTCTTTTAAACCTACACCAAAAAACAAAAATTAGTAGTCCTCCTTCTTAACACCATTTGTTTAAAGCAAGAAGCATATCAACACATTTACTGACGGATAAAACACAGAAAAAAGATAAATGCTATGTAAAGCTACCCCTTCTTAAGGCCAATGTCATTCTGGCTCGTCGAGGGGGGTGGGCAGGGGAGTGGGCGGTGATCGAAAAATGCACATTCAGTCTCCCATGTGAAGATGTTTTTTTTTGACTGGGAAGAGTGATGGAGGCAGAGGACGTTTCTAGCACAGGGTCAATACGGGGTTTGTTCCATGGGTGTCGTTTACTTCTGATTTCCCTCAAAATAAGCACCAGAATCGTTTTTTTACACACCAAACGTCTGCGTGTTTCAGCATCAGTTTAAATCCATCGAAACAGATTGCAGAATATTTTATATAGGAAATGTCAGGTTGCACTACAGTGGCAAACATTATGTGCTGACTCGATAGCTATGATCATCGACATAACATTGGATTAAGCCCCCCCCTGTTTTCAAAAGCGCCAGCTGAGTTTAACACTGGATATTTGGAATGGAACACAAATTGATGTATGGACTGGATGGATAGAAGGCATGGGAATCCACTGGTTCTATACAACAAGCTTACACAGACTGGCTCAAACTGCTTTTTGCTGTCCACGCACACCACCGGCAATAGGATGGAAGAGTAGTACATTTCCAAATTTGGAAGGTAGCCTTGGCCTCCGTCAACCACAAAGGAATAACCATGGACATTAAGTCTGTGTGTTCAAAGGGGGCAAAGAGAGGGAAGTGAAGAGAGACAAAAGGCCAAACGATGACATCACCTACAGTAGAAGTCCTTTCTCTGGACACTGGCAGAGAAAAATAACATTTTTTTTTTGTTTTTGTTTTTTTTAAAAGTCTGTCTTTTTCCAGTCAGTCATTTTTCTCCCCTTCCCCTCTACTTGTTAGGTCACTGTCCCTCCATCTTGCTGGGGTCGGGGGGAGGTGGCGGGCTCGGCTGGAAGGGGTGGTTCGTCACAGGATGAGATTGCAGTGACATAGTTCTTTGTACATTTGCCTCCTCAGCCGCGGCATGTCCTGTTGGCCGAAGCTGAATGGCTGCCCCAGTGCCAGACACTTGCAGTACTGTGGGGAGGAGGGGGGGTTGGGTAGGAGGAACAAAAAAAAAACAAGTGATCAGCCTGTAGGAACATACACACACACATTCATTTTCTTATTCCTTCTTTCAGATTTATGTTTTATTTTATATTCAATTTCTATGTCCCTCTGTTGATTGTGACAATCTCACTGGGCAACCAGCTCCGAAGACGCACAGGTTAAAGCGAGGCCTAGGTAGTCTTTTTAAGGCTCCAACATAGGATAAGCAAATGAAAGGGGAATTACTTATGGGGCTGAATCTAGACTGTGGCATTTTCTTTTTAGAGCTGCTGTCTTCCATGAGGCTAAAGTATCCTTGGGCAAGACACTAAGTTCCAAGTTGCTCCTCGACGTCATAGCCAGCTGTGTAAGAGGTGTGTGAATGACAAAACTGAAGTTTACAGCACTAAGCATGGTCTAAAAGGGGGAAATATAAAAACCAACTATTTTCAATTACTTTTAAACTACAACATTTCCCATTCATCTGCATGTGTTTGATTTGGATTGGAACTTACCTGAAGCACAAAAGCCCCACAGTCGCTGTCGTTGTTCTGACGACCGACATTCTGCAATATATAACCGTTAAAATCCGAGCGGACAGTGTACAATTGTTGAAATGCATAACAAAGACAATAATGTTGTTCATGACCAGCAGCAGAAAGAACCCATATTCCCCACAGACAACATGAAGGTTCTGTTTAATTCTTCAGAGGGCTCTATGTAATCGGTCATGTCAGGGTTTTATATATATTATATATATATATATATATATCTATAAAAACTTACCATTTTGAAAAGGCCTTTCCAGCCCGTCAAAAAGTCATGTCGTTCTTTTTTAATGGCCTCTGCTTGCAGGTACTTAAAAATGTGCTGTAAATGACAAAAGATTCAATGAAAAGACTACAGGGATAAAGCCAATCAACAAAAGTCTAGGTGTGTCCATGTGTACAAATTATGCAGATTCTTAATCTGGAAGACTGCTGCTAAAGAAACGTTCATAGGGTATGTATGTACATCAAGCATTTATTATAATATAGTGTAATATATATAAAATAAATTATAAATAAATATAAATAATAATAATAATAAGCAGATGGCGATGAGAGACCTCTTGCAGTTTATATTCTAACTTAAGAAATTGCTTAAGAACTCTAAATTGAGTTACACAAGTTGGTGCTAAACAAAACTAGGGTGGCATTTCAAAGGCGACATGGTTCCTGATGAAAAACACTGATCAATCTTTTGTTGTCATAATGTATACTGAAGAGAGTTAACTTGGAAAATCAAATATTCACAAACAATTTGTGGTCAAGAAAACCAAATCTAATATACAAAAGTCTTATGTCAAAGACAAGGGATTTCGCTTGTCTGATATACAGCTTTTGTTCACATTTTTAAATAATTACCTATATATGAACATGCTTATTGAAGTCAAGGTTATTCACACATATTTTCATGAAAAAGTATCGGCAGCTTTCCGTCACAATGGCCAAAAACAATGTGGAAAAAAGCTTAATTGGTTTTTAGCTTTCCTTAAAATAATTTCATATACCCCAGCCATCTAAAAATAAATCATCTGGTAAACATCAGGAAAGTCTTTATCCAATAAAATAGATTAATTTGAACAGAAGTAAAAAATTGGTGAAAGGGATTCGTTAACTGCATTTTATATTGCTAACGGACTTGAGTGGAGGCTTAGTGTATCTATCCTGTCCTACCTTCGGGCAGCGTCTGTTGAGGGTTCGCTGAGAGTCAAAGTACGTGATGGCTCGACGAGGAATGTCGACGCTGACCAGCGACCAGTGAACCTCAAGGTGGATGGGGATCAACAACAGATCTTTCTGAAAGATGTCAACCTGAGAGGAGTGTCGAGTAAGAAGATGGGCTTAAGTGCGTGTAAAACAAGGAGCGATAACAGGTGTGGAAAAAAACATGCATATAGCCGTTTTGATTTTGTGTTTAAAAAACTCTGAACTTTCCCCAAAAAAGAGAGACTGTTGTCAAAAACTTGTGTGCCGAGTATCAGAGTGGTTATAGAGTGGTTTGATATGATTATTCATATTATATGTCATATGAAATCTTGCCAGGATGTTGAATGGGTAACAATTATTCTCTAATGAAAAAGACGTCACTGATTTCACTCGCCTTATTATCGTGCCTAAATTCAAGTAAGTCTTTTGTTTGACTGCAGCAGCTGTCGAAGCAAAACCACGGAATTATAAATTCAGCTTTTAAAATTCAGCAAAAAATACCACTGTGTAATAAAATAGCTCTCCACACCCTGAAATAACAGGCACTGCAAATGTGGCTCAGATCTATAATTGATCATGAGGTCTTGTTTATGGTTATAAATAAATAAGCGCTAAACCACGAGGAGAGAATATTTGGCTGAAATGTGTTTTAAAAGATTTAATTAGTCGTATTCAAGTAAATGTGGCATTTAAACATCGTGCCGTTTCTTTTATAGGTGAACTACACAACCTCTGATCCACAGATCAGAAAAACAGCTGAATGAGAAATGAGCTTACACACACACTTACATTTTTCGTCCACCGTTTCACTCCATCATAGCCTTTTGTCCTCAGCTTATCATAAAAGAAACTGTTGAAAAAGTGAACCTGAGGAAGACAACAGAGAGGAAAAAAATTATTCTGCAGGTTGTCTTGGTGCTTTATATACAACTATACTGTCAGATATCTTTTAAGCAAAGGTCAAATGTATTAATCGACAAGATGACATCATTATTATGACCTGACAGGGATGCAAAATAATAATTGCATTTATAATGCCACTGTAAAATGAGATAGACCTAATAACGTGACACTTATTTTTTGGGCATTCAGGTATGTGCAGTGAAACCTCCACATCACTCCCCAAAACATTGTGGTCTATGTTTTGTAAAAATACTAGTATGTTAACCAATGTGCTCGTTAACGTGTAAAACAGTTGTATTGGATGGAAAGAATTAAGTGAACTCCTTGTGTAAAATCAGCAATTTTTAATTAATCCTTACCCTCTCTGGCACAGAATCCATGACCAGGTCACCATACATGTTCATAACCTGTGAAAAAACAGAGCAAAGGAAGAGGACATATGTGAGGACGCAGGAACTGATCTGTGAGTGAATTGTGTCTGAGTGCAGCAACTCCAGTCTAACTATTGTCATCAAAGCAGCTGCTTAATGTTGCCTCACAGTGCTGCAAAAACTGCAAAAACAAAGACATTTGTGACAAAGGCTCTTTCTTTGTCACAATTCATAATGGGCTCCACACATGTGCTGCGGTCACCTAAAACCTGTCCGGAGCTTGTGGACAAAACATCATGCTCATTGGTTTAAAAGTACACTAACCGTTTATACCTTTTAGAAAACACTAGTAATGCACATGTCTTTTGGAGATCCAATTCTTCATCAAATGGTATAAATAAAGACAAAGGTTATAGGTCAGTAGTTTGTAATGTTGCACCTGATCGTTGAGCCAGTTCTGTCCGTACAGAGTACCCAGGTCATCCATTGTCAGAACATGGCGTTTGTAGTTGACTCGGAACGTTTTAGCAAGAGCGGATCCCGAAGAACGCTGGAAGGACTGTATTAGGTGCTGAACCACTGATTTCCTAAGGAAGAACAAAAATCAAACATGAAATCACTTTAAAAAGGAAAGTCCCCATTCTTCTGATTTCAGGTCCTGCAACTAAAAGAAACAAAAACGATTACTTCGGAGTGACAGTAAATAAAAGGGGCCGCTGACCTGTGTGGCTGTGAAAAGCTCTCGCTGAAGATGTCCTGAAGCTTCTCCACAATGTCATCCACGTGGACGGGGATCAAACTGCCATACTGCTGTAGAGAGTCCTCAAGAACACCTTGAGACGGAAGAGAAGCAGGAAACATCATAATCATGTCCCCGCGAACATTTTATGACATTTGCATTTGTTTTTGGCCCGTAATTCAAGTATAAAATGAAGATTTTAGAAAGCCAGCAATATAACTACCGTCTATCCCGCAATTATAAAAAATCTAGACCATAACATTGAAAAATATTCAGATGTACACAAAAATTAATGGGAACTAAATTAAATTAAGGGACAAAAAACTGCGTATTTTCATAGAAAAGTATGCAGTTTGTCTACTACAACTTTGGTGTATCAGAGTTTATGACCAGACTATGGAACAAATCATTGTTATACATTGTTTAAAGTGACCATGGCCTAGTAATCTCAATCTCTGTTCCATACCAGTCACAAAGCTCATGTGTTCTTCAGTAAGGGTCAGTTCCACCGGTTTGACCTCCACTTCCCGTCTCCCTCTCTCCTGCTGCTGCTTGTCTGGAGAGCGGCCATTTATCTGATCCTCTGCCAGGGAAATGACAAGTCATATATGTGATTCAGGTGGCAGATTCTGTGATAAAGAATATTTTTTTTACAACCAAAAAAAGCAATCTGGTGAAGTGAAACAGCTCGGCTCAAACGAGTCATGGAAGAAACAATATTGGTGAGTTATGACATTTCAGTGATAGCAGATCCAAAAATAAAAACATCCCCTACGTTTAACTAGTAACAATATCTAATATATATATATAATATATTTTTACTTACATAAATAGGCTGGCAACCCTGCTCTAAGCCAATATTTATATGCATGTGCGGATACTGCAACAATGTGAGCGTAGTGTACGTCAGCACCTCTGTCCGACTCCGAGAACCTCTCGTCGGTGCTGTCGTCCTCTCCCTCTGTGTACGGCGATGGTTGATACACCTTTGTCCTCCTCTGCCTGCCATGAAGATTGTAGCCTTGCCCCCTCCGACTCCAGCGGTGCCCCAGAAAGCACACCCACTGGGCACGCTGGCGCCAGCTCTTCCAGTGCTGACTGAGCCGAAATCGGAGGCCGCCGTGGGGTCGCAGACGCTGCCAGCGCCTGAACCTCCTCAGGGCCCTGTACCTGCCCAGGTGGGACCTGAACACATCTCCGACTCTGGCCTGGGAGAGAGCATCCTCCACGGGGACGCCGCCACCTTCCGCTGCTGCCGCCGCCTCCTCCTGTCGTGGTCCACAATGCTGGTGTTGTGAATTTGAATGCTGGGTGGACTGGAAGGGAAAGTCTGGGATCTCCCACACCACCTCAGCTTGGTCTCCTTCCTCTTCCAACTCCTCCTCATCGTCATCTTCGTCCTCCTCCTCGTTGTTTTCCCAATCCTTGCCCTCCCACCCACCCCTGTCCTCCCCATCTAGATTGTTTTCTTCTTCCTCGTCGCCTATTGCCTCAATCCCACCCATCCCGTCCTCCTCGTCGACATAGTCGCTAGTCCACACTTTGTCTTTCTGCCCCAGTCTGAGGTGCATGGGGCTCGGTACACTGTGACCTGACACTGGGACTATGAGGTGGTCTCCAGGAATCCCACCTAAACGGGAAAAAAAAATGTTATCCATTATATACGTCATACAGTGTTAAATTAAGATATACATGAACTGAGTGTTATTCTCTCTGATCTCTGGCTGACTGAGCAGAGACTTCTACATATTATTAAAACAGGAAAAATACAAAAACTGGAGTGTGTAAATGTTTGAAATATTAAGTTGAGATGATTATTCCATCAATAGCCTAATTGATTAATCTACTGATCACGTGATTTTATTATTACTCCACTTACAATAACCGTGTGTGTGTGACTTACCTTATACTAACCAACCGTATATGTAATGACACAAACCTAACTGGAGCGTGTGATTAATGTGGAAATAAAACGCATACCTCCCCCTGTGTCGTCTTGTCCCACAGCCGTCAGACCCAGGTCCCCCTGCCAGCAGTTCTGGGCCAGGCTACCGCCACTGTCGCGCATTATCCACGGACAACCCACGACCTGCGCCAGCTCGTCACCTACGACAAACAAAGAGTCTAGAGTCTACAGTGTTGCTGGGACCATATGCTATCACACATTATTATTATTATTATTATTTTTTTTTTACAAAAAGGAATTTTGTTGCAAGTTTTACGTTTGTCCGCGTTTTGAAAAATGTCAAGGTCAGCAAGGAACTCGGCCAGCATTGGGAGAACCTTCTCAGATGTCAAAGCAGGCCACTTTACTTTCCATGTAAATATGTCGAGCGAGAACCTTATTGTTTATAGGACTGGACAGCGCCCCATTTCTAATCTTCTCTATATATTTTGACCATTAAATACAGCGTGCCTACGACAAAAACATATTATTGAGAGCGGGTGAAAATCACTGAAATTCGCTTTGTAAACAATTACCCAAACCACATTAATTAATGGCATATGTGAGGCATTAGAACAAGTACTCTCACACAGTCCCATAGTTAAATCAAATCATTGTTTCCATTCACAAATAACAATCTGTAATCACGGTGCTTGTACTTGTTATTTATCTAGCCAGTGGTTTTCATTCGTCTAAATACATAACACCACTGTGGGAGATTTAAACATTTCAACTGAAAAATGTTCACACACTGCAACAGCCACCACGCATGTGTTGTGTTGTGTGATATATCATCACCATCAAGACATAACAATTGGGAAAGGTTTGAAGTCCTTCTGAAGATGCACCTGGAGCTGTACATCTATAACTAAGCAACACATTCAGGCTCTTTATCAATAAACTATAATGACATTGAGGTAAACAACAGCAACAGAAATGGAACATTGAAGTAGTGGCGATAACCACACCTATTGTTTTTATTGTTTCCCAATCGCTAATAGACAACAGAAATGGAATAGCTGCTTTACAATTGCAGGCAAGCAACAGGCAAAACTTAAGAGAAACCGGCATCGCTTTTCCATGGAATAAACAATAGGCAGCCTTGATGTGTGTTCATTCACCAAATCCACAGGCCACCTTTTGCTCGAGTCAGAACCGTCTGCACTCTGTAGCTAACGGGGACAGGTTCCAACAACACCGGGACTCTTGTTGCCATGTGCATCTGGTCGGAGTGCGGATGTGCCGCTTAGCTTGCTAGCCACACGAGTGGATTTGCGGCATCAACGCCCAGCTGTGCAAATAACCGAGCAGCTTGGTAGATTGGCACGCATACGACGTGAAGAGTTAGTTGCGATTCCATTTCGTGTGCCGAGGAGAACCATTTAGTGCAGCCCTGCAACGAGATACCTTCTTTCCAACGCAGGAAATAGTCCTCACCGGGGCTATATTGTGCGCGACGAGCATTAGCCGCACCGACGTCCCAGTTTCACCGCTTAAACCCAACAAACTGCAAACTGTTTGCAAACCTCACTTTGCCAGGAGCCGTATAACGCGAACACCACCGCTCCACTGTGAAGCATAACCCGGAATTGCCAGGTTTCCTCAGTAATGTGGTGTCTCTCTGTGCTAACACGTTAGCCGGCTATCCGTGTTGTCGCCAAGCTAGCTAATCGCTAGTTAGGCAGGTACCACGCTAGCAACAACAACATACATCGCTGGCTATACACCTCGTGTTGCTATGTGCTGCATATGCATGCTTACCGTTAAGCTGCAGATTTATATGAGTCCGGCTGCTTCTGTCTGAAAGTTGGGCGGGTTTGATGCTGTGTGGCTATCGGACCAAAACAAATGCTAATTGGTGTAAAACCTCATTCAATGAAGTCAGGTGTGGAGCAGCCAGATGTCACCTCCTTGCGAACTTGGATTTCTTTGAGGTCTTCCGGTTCAGACCAAAAAACACGACTTCTTATCGGTAGATTTCAGCAGATAATAGACAAGAATGCAATAGGAAGAATATATTTTAATTTGAAAAAGCTTTGAGTCTCGAGAGCGATCGCTGCAGATTTATCTCTCGTATGTGAATTACAAGTCAGTCGCGCAGGAATTGCGTCACACGAGGTCATTTTTTTAAGCAATAGCCTTTCGATTTTGGTTTTCACTTTTTGGCTTTTGCTAAACAATGTCACTAAACAATGCATTTTTGGAGAAAACGTTTTTTTTGGGGGGGGGGTGAAAAACAAAATCAACACACTTATTTATGTCTTGGCTCATTCCTGTTGCACGCTTCTGTTATTATATCAATCTTTGCCTCTTCCATTACAAACCCGCTACAATATCCTATTATATCTTATATATATATCAAGTATACAGGAACTGGCTTGTTTTAAACAGATGATATAGATAATGTTGGCCTGAGGAAGATTTCAAAGAAAAAGACAAGATTTCTACATACAGTAATTTCTTAAAAAGTGTTCCTTTGTTATACATGTTGCCCCCATATATTCATACAGCACAGTTGCATAATTTACCATGAGGAAAACGGTATATAAACGGTATTTGTGTAGCACTTTTTGCCTGGACTGCAGGTGATGATGCTGACTTGAGTGATAAATGTAGTCCACCAAAAACTGAATCACACCATTTAGGCAGTTACTATGTCTGATATCTTCCCATCCCTCCCAATCCTGCAACATAATAGGCCTGTACACAGTGTTGACTATCACACAAACTGGTGGTCCCAGTTTGACAGCTTGTTATCCTTCGTTAATGTAACCATCTTCAACTGTAGAGCAAGCTAATTAAAGAGTGTGTACACATATTACAACAAAAACAAGGGGTCGCTCTTGTTCTGAAGGGGTTGAACCGGAAGTGCTATCGAAGTCCCAGCTGTGAAGAGAAACACGTCTGAACAGACGCTGACCTGTGGTGAAGAAGAGAGACGATCGTACACACCGGGAAAAGTAAGGTAAGAACACAACTGTCAGCTGTTGGCGATTAAGTCAGCTCTTTCTTAATTATGGCTTCCAGATTTCTATGAGTGACAGAGCTTTTGTAACAGCGAGTTGAAAATAATGTTTTCTGCTTCTGGTAATGCAGAAACCCACTCTGTGTTTCCCCCCACGTTAGCCATAAGACAAGAGTAGTGGGACAAGTCAGGGGTTTTAGTTGATTCTTCAGTGGGACAGACAGCTGGTTTGTAAGTTTCTATATTACTGTTTTGGTTACGTAAACATTGAGGTTACAGAGACACATGCTGCCTTGAACTCTGCTCTTTACTGTTGGTACGTGCAGTGCAAAGTTCACTCTGCATGGAAAATAAAGTGGGTCCTTGTTTGGACGTGACATTTCAATGCAAACTCCATATTTAATGCACTGGAGTTCTTGTATGTCTGGTGAAGTGAAAAGCACTACAGCTTAAAATTATTGAAGGTATATAGATGTCCCCTAGTCGTAGACACTCTTTAACCTTTCCTATTTCCTCTGTGTCAAACACAACAGGTATTGATCAGATATTTTTTTTCAATTAGATAACATATAAACAGATATTTTGAATGTAAAATATTGATATAGGGATAATTGCAAATGTATGAGCTCAAGCCCCCAAAATAATATGCCTGTTACCCAAGGTAACTCTACATGTTAAATTAGAATGTACAAATATCGAAAACCTCCCTTTTTGTATAGAAATAAAACTCTGAGGCAAAAGCCCCGAGACTTAACGATTTTGGTGATGCAACAGCTGTTGCAGGGTTATGCCTTTCGCCTTTGTGTAAAACTTTCTGCAAACAATGTGTACTTTGTCATGAATATTTTTGCATGTCAACGCCTTCAGCCTGAACACCTGAAGATGGACAATTTAGTGGCTGACCTCCCTAGGGGCCCCCTGGATATCTACAGGAAAAAAGCCTCTTTCAATTGGAAGGACATGCTCCACTTCATAGATGGAGAAGAAATAATTGCATTTAAGGTAATTCATTGTTGTACAATTGGATTTTATTCCAGGTCTTTGCTAGGAGCCTGTAAACATTTAAACACGTGATTTCCTGAAATAAGTTCTTTATCAGTCATTTCAAATTTTCACACAAACATTCATAAACAAAGTGCTCAGGCTACAAAATGCAGAGTGCATCCACATATGAAATATTGAAGGTGCAAAGAATCTACAATAGAATTTACATTTTAACCTATATGTGGTGTCTTTGCTGCAGCAATTAATATTCAAGACGCTGGAGAATGATCCTGTGTTTGCCCGCCAACCTGGTGAGGACCTTCCTATGGAGAAAATGCGAGAGCTGACCTTCCTCAGGTGTCAACATTTTTCAACTACTGGGAATATAAACATACTGTACACTGCATGTATTCTACCATTGTGATGGTAGTATATCTCATATATATATATATACGGTGCATGATATTGTCCATGTTTATTTACTGGTCAAGGAAACAAATGTCTGGTTTCAAAAATCTACAGGGTGAAGCAGCTGTCCCGGTATACATTCTTAACAAAGGAAGAGGGAATGGCCAATCCCTTGAAGAGCTCAGCCTTTAATGAATGTATGGGCATGTATGACTGGGCGATGGCCACCAAGTTCTCTCTCAACTATGGGGTGAGTGTGCATGGCTTGTGAATCTCTATTCACTTATTTAAATGTAATAAATGCTCAGGCTAATTGCTGAAAAAAAAGAAATCTTCTCCTTTAGATGTATGGAATGAATATTGCAGTGTCGGGATCAGAGAGACACGCCAAATTTATTGAAGACATAGAAAACATGACGGTAAGAGTTTGTTCTTTATTCATAGCATTTTTAGAGTGAGAGCTTGTCACGAAGCACTTTCATCAATTTATTTAGCTTCTGTCCGTATCACTAGTTGCATTTATACCAAAGACATAGTTGAGGAACTAGGAACCTCACAGGAACCATTGTCTAAATTGAAACCAAACAACTATCCATGTCTTTTGCTGTTGTAGTGTTGCCTAGTTGTAGAGTTGTCTACATGTGTTTGCATCTCTCAGGTCTGTCGCTTATACAAGGTCTGATTTTGAGGAAAAACCTGCACATTCTTCCAACTTCAGAAATGAGGGGCAGGGGGCTCAGGGGTTTACTTCTTACTGCATGTATATGTTTGTAGGCATTTGGATGCTTTGCGCTGACTGAAGTGAGTCATGGCAGCAACACCAGAGCCATGAGGACCACGGCCAAGTATGACCCCTCCACCCAGGTCAGCACAACACTGCTATCGCACACATGCAATTTGTTCATGTGTAGGACAAATGGCAATATAGTTATTCATACAACACTGTATAGTTATTGGCATAACACTGAATTTCAACATTCTTTGTAGAGTAAGGTGGAGAGCTTCCACTATTATAGCAGACGTGTCAATGGTTACAAACGATGGAGTGATAAAAGGAACGCTCACATAACCGTTATCTTTAAACACTATCAGCTGGTAATTGCACTTTCACAGGTCGTTGTATTACCATGATTTTGTAGGAGTTTGTGATCAACTGTCCGGATTTTGAAGCAGCCAAGTTTTGGGTGGGGAACCTGGGCAAGACTGCTACCCATGCTATGGTGTTTGCTCAGCTTTACACACCTGACGAGGTTTGCCACGGCCTGCACACTTTCATCGTCCCGGTAAGACTCGATACCAAGTTGCAATCAGATTATTATACTCTTCTGATGTAGAATAGTTTGAAGAGTTTTCTTTGAGTAATGTTGAATATGCAAAAAGAATACCTATTCACACAATACGTTATCTCTCGGTTGAATTGTTGTCATTGCATTAAATCATACCCAAAGAGGCAAATGAAGTCAGGAAAGTGACTTAATCTTGCAGAACTATAAGGATTTGACCTTTATTTACACAGTGTTGTTTTTGCACAGGTTACAAAGGTTATACGTCTCTAAACACCGTATGTTATATCCAATTAATTTATAACCCTTGTGCTGCAGCTGAGAGATCCAAAAACCCTGCTGGCTCTGCCTGGTGTACTAGTTGGAGACATTGGCAAGAAGCTGGGCCAGAATGGACTGGATAATGGGTAGGTGACCACCAAATCTGATAATTAGTGGCATAGAGACGCGCCAAGGCTTTGCACGTACAGAAAAAACATCCCTAAACGTTTCATTCCATCTTTTTGAGTGATAAAAACTTTTGCTGCATTTAGAAAATAGACAAAAGTCCTCAAACCAGATGTAAATGTTAACCATCCTGTATATACTGTACAGCTGATGAAGCAATACATGACTTGTTATCCCTTAAGTTTATTCAAGCGCAAGGTGTTTCTCTTTTGCTCAAATAGCCAGAGGGTATGTGTGTCCTGCTTTTGTGTTACAAACAGGATGTTTCGAACTGTGTAACTAACCATTATATCAAAATAAATTTCAACATTTCTCATCAGATTTGTTTTGTTCAACAACTTGAGGATTCCACGGGAGAACCTACTGAATAAGACGGGAGATGTTACTCCTGATGGCCAGTACATCACACCATACAAGGTCGGTCAGATTTGATCTGGCAATAAAAACGAGTACTTCAGTGACATGTCATGGTAGGCCGGGGGACTCAACTGTTGCTTTGAATGCAGCGTGCTGTATGTGGACCTTTGAGGCATTTCAAAATGTCAACATTTATTAAAATATCCGTCATCATGGTCTTAAGGTTTCTTTCACAATGCTACAGGTGGACCTGGTTCACCCACTAGTCGAGTATGATGCATGTCATTTCCTGTTGCCAGTAGGTGGTACTATGACTTCAGTTCAATATTGGCATGTGGTTGCTTTTTCCTTTAGGACCCCAACAGCCGTTTTGGGGCATCTCTGGGTGCCCTTTCACAAGGCAGGGTGGCCATCGCCAACATAGCCACAATCAACCTGAAGCTGGCTCTCGTTGTGGCCATCCGCTTTTCTGCCACCAGGAGACAATTTGGACCCAAGGACAAGGAGGAGATCCCTGTTTTGGAATACCAGATGCAGGTCAGTATTGTGGAACTTGGAATAATAGTAAAACAAAAAAACATAAAATGATCGGAACTTCTTGATTTTATATAAGTGAAATCGAATACCATTCCTGAAAGTGATACATTATTTTTATTCTTATTGCTCTGGTCCTTTGTAGAAAAAAACTACATTTTGTTGCTTGGCTGCAGCTCCAAAAATAAAGGAAATTACCTTTGAAATGCCCATATATATGTGTTGTGTGTTTTTCCAGCAATGGCGCCTGATCCCGTACCTGGCAGCAGCATATGCTCATAATCTCTTCGCCAAATCTATTCACATGAACTTGGTTGAGTTCCAGATTGGGCAGATAATGGGAAGCAAAGGTGACATACAAGTAAGTGAAGAGAAAAAGCATGCTTTTCCATATGAAGAGTCATCCTAATGTGTAATTTAGAGAATTTTCGGAAAAACCTACAGTCCAGATCTTAGGTTGAACAGTTAAATATTTTTGAGTTGAAGCGAAATAATAGTTATAATGTATCTAACATGTAAATGTTAGGGCTTATCGAATCTCAGACTTAGCACTGTATTCTGGTTAAAGCTCAGAGCCTGACCAGCAAGTTAAACATTCAAAATAATAGTCTGGACTGCATGTTTGGTGTGTGCTTCCTAGGCAGAGATGGGCAGGGAGATTCATGCCATAAGCTGCTCCGGTAAACCGTTGTGCTCGTGGACTGCTCAGAAGGGAATCCAAGAATGCAGAGAGGCCTGTGGTGGACATGGATACCTGGCCAGTAAGTCTCTACACACGCGCGCACACCACTGAGCAGAATTGAATTCTTATGTTAGTGATAAGGAGCAATGTCCATTTCAATTACCAATTTGCAAACCTAACCGCTATGTTATCGGACTCTCTCTCTCTCTCTCTCTCTCTCTCTCTCTCTCTCTCTCTCTCTCTCTCTCTCTCTCTCTCTCTCTCTCTCTCTCTCTCTCTCTCACACACACTCACGCACAGTAATTGTATACATCTTGTCTCTTACAGTGAACAGACTGGGCTCATTGCGTGATGACAATGACCCAAACTGCACATACGAGGGAGACAACAACGTTTTGCTGCAGCAGACCAGCAACTACCTGCTCAAATTGCTCGGTGCCAAGCGTCACAGTGAGTCCTCGAAATGTGAATTTTTAAAGGGTAAATATGGGGACTCTTTGGTCTCTTAACACCTGAGTGGCTCTGTTGTTGTATTTCAGAGGGCGTGCGGATTCAGTCTCCATTTGGCAGCGTGAATTACCTGGATGATTTCCACACGATTATGGGAACCAAGTTTATAGCAACAACAGTTGAGGAGTGTATGGACCCTGCAGGTATGCCATTAATGAATCGCTGGTCCAGATTGAGTGGTAGTGATTGTGTATCACTCATTGCCAATAACCCAATCTTATTTTATCCAGAATGGTGCAGAATAAGTTCTGGAAATAGCATGGGTTATGGACAGATCACATGAAAAACTAATACTCAGCCTTTTACTGAATTTGTAATCTTCTAATCTGTAATGGAAGTACAGTAGTTGAAATTAATCTCTACCCGTAGTAAATGTTGCAGGTATAGAATGTCATTGTTTGCATTGTTTTATTGTTCTTGCCGTACACTCTGTGTACTCTTCTTTCATATCAGTGCCACTGGCGGCATATAAGTGGCTGGTGTGTTTCCTCTTGGAGGAGAGTCAGAAGAGGCTGGAACAGCAGAGGGCATCATACGACAATGAATTTGAGGCCAGTAACAACAGCCAGGTAAGACAAACGCACACCCAGACAGGTTGAGAGTGTCAGTCAGGCATCTCTTCTGACTTGCGCGGGTCAACCCCAAGTGACCACTTAAAACAACAAACGAAAAATTAATATTTCCTCTATACTTCACTTACCACACTGCTTAGATCATCAAAGGTTTTTATTTCAATTATATTTGTGTCTGTGTGCATGTGCGTATGCAGCATAACATATCGGCAGCTGCAATTTTAATATAGATTGCGCCAAAAAAGTGATTGTTTCTGATTATTTTCTGAAGCGACTATTTGCAATCCATTCATAAACAAATTATTTGAAACAAAACTTACTCTAGAAAAGTATAATATTCCACGGCTGTTGAATATAATCTGGATAAGCTCCAGTTTCATATACAATGAAGCGTGATTTCCTGTGAACTGGAGCCGTCATTGTACAGCCACCGAAGTGACACCCATTCATCCATTAGCCACACTGCTTATCCCTTTGCGAATGCAACCGGAGCCAATTCAAGCGGACACTGGGTGAGAGGCAGGTCGCCAGCCTATCACAGGGATGACGTGTAAAGGAATAACCATTCACACCTTCAGCCAATTTTCGAGTCCTCGGGCTCTTCTTCGGACCCAAAACTGTTGCAAACTCGACACAGAAAAAGCTCCTTGCAAAGCCATGCTACTGTGCAATCTCACTTTATACACAAGATGTATCGCTGACCCACTCACGATGCCACAATTATATTATTAAATTGGCTTCATGTTTTACTTTCACACCAGATTTAAGAGTAGAAATGTGAAGTGTCCTTCTAATCTGCCCCCCCACCCAGGTGTACTACTGCCGTCCGTTGTCCATTGCCTACATTGAACACTTGTGCCTCCAGAGGTTTCATGAGAGGATTACTGATGAGGAGACACCGGCGTCACTCAGGCCAGTGCTGAGCAAACTGTGTGCCTTGTACGGCCTGTGGAGCCTCAGCAACCACATGGCCACGCTGTACCAGGGTATGTTCCGCACTACTCTTTGTTATTCATGCATACGCAGGAGAAGGGTCAGCCCCACATTCTGTTGAGACGAGGGCTACGGTGTTTGTAACGTAGAACTGTTCCTTTCCAGGTGATTACTTCAGCGGAAGCAAGGCAGCGGGGTTGGTCCAGATCTCCATCGTCACTCTCTGCGCTCAGGTACAATCATTCTCTTTGTGCTAGCCTGTCTTTTGACTTCACAGAAATCACAGATCACCAGAAAACGTGAGAGAATTTCCAGGGACGGATATACAAAAATAACCTTTTTATCCATCCACAACGAAATCGCATCTGAAAATGTGCGAAAAAGGGGGTCTGGATTCTTTCTGAAGCTGCTGAATGCACTGGTGCAAACAGGGCTTTAGTGTTCAGTGATTTAAATCGGATAATCCATGGCACAAGGAAAACCCAACAAACCAAAGGGGAGCGGGCAGATATCCAGCATCCAGGGAAAATGGTGGCTCACCGGCCTGACACATTAACCCTATCTCCTGTGTCTCCTTTTCCTCTCCAGCTGAAAGACGATGCAGTAGCATTAGTGGACGTCTTGGCACCACCTGATTTCATCCTCAACTCTCCCATAGGCAAAGCTGATGGACAGGTAATCACACACAAACCTAATAATACCTGACTGTGTTTTGGGGGGCGCAAATAATACAAAACTAGTCATGCCATACCAGCACACCGCGAGCAGTGCTGTGGGAGGAGAGGGGGGGTGTCATCTTTTCCGATTGGGCCACATAGGTAACAAAAGCCTTTCAGGTTAAAAAGTATCTTGTGAGAATTCAGTGACAAAGAGCATATTTTTTTTAAGCCAGATGTCAAAAGGCTGAAAGTTATTATGGTACATTTCCGAGAGGATTATCCTCAACTCAAGGAAAATTACGACATTGAGATACGCCGTTTAATCATCAATAATGAATACAGCAAATGAAGAATAAATCAGCCCCATGCTGCTGATCATCTGCATTGTAGTGTTTGTTGATGGATGGTTTTCGGCTGCATCGAATGCCAGTGACGACAAACCTCACAACATTCAGATAAAGCTAGTTCCCTCTGCTCGACAATCGTCAAGTCGGAGTGGAGTCAAGTCACGGTGAACCAAAGCAGCAGCCCGGTATCTTTAAAGAGCACAGTGTCCTTGCTGGCGTGAAGCCTATCGGGAGAAAGGAGGACAAGCGGATAATACTGAGGCCATGTCAATATTGATACATCGATGTCCTGATGAGTCCCGATGACGAGACATACAGACACTTAGTTTTACAATCATACGAATACTTTTTGCGACTGAGAGATTGAAGTTTCATAATGCACATATGAAAATGTAAGTCCGAATATGATTTGGCTCTGACTAATGTGATTTATAGATTGGTTGGTTCAAGTATTTGAGAGGTGTGGGGTGTTTTTTTTAAGCTGATATATCATAAGGGGTAAAGGTCATAAGCAATAAATAATTAGAAACGGGACGGGATCCGCTTTTGAACAGAGAGTGCAAAACAACAACACACCTGTGACCGGTCTACTGTTTGTGTCCTTACACACAGCTTTACAAGAACTTGTGGTCAACAATGATGCAGGGCAGCCAGTCTCTGGAGCGTCCCTCCTGGTGGAAGGAGTTCTGCTCAGACAAACCAGTGATGGGATCCCTGCGCCACAAACTCTAGTAGCTATACAAACACACACACGCTCAACTGCAAACACAATATGAACATTGTTATTGTGAGTGCGGAAAATCCATAGGCAATGAGAAAAAAATGTATTGGCTCAATGTGAAATTCTTCTTTAAAATGAACAACTTCGGTATATAACCCCATTTAAGCATAATGGATTAAATAAACGTGTAGATTTAAAATGTTATGCAAAAAAAAAAGGAATTCAGTCATTTGTTCTGTAACCCTTTGAACTCTTGATTCCAGCGTAGTTGTTTTTTCAGATACATTTTTAAATCGATCTTATGGCAATTCCAAGTATCACTAAGTGCCTATATAGCTCCCACTGTGTGATGTTGACGTAGGGACATAAAGCAGTGCCTGTAAACGCTGGGCCACAAATAGATTTAATAGATTTATTTTCAAATAGATAGATTTAGTGTTTATGTGCAACGTCGGTGTTACCGTGCATATTGGTCAGTTTTTACCTGATATTTTTAGAATATGTCAAAAAGCGTACCGTATATATGGGGTACACCGTTTCTATTCAGACATCAAACATTTGAGAAAAAATAAATAATAATCTTAAGTCTACAACCATAACACTTACATTCCTGATTATTGTTCACAAATGTGTTAGTTAGGGAGCACTTCTCTTTTGCCGAGATATGCCAACTCCCTCACAGGTGTGGCATATCAAGATGCTGATTAGGCAGCATGATTATTCTACAGGTGTGGTTGGTCACAATTAAAGGCCTCTCTACTTTATCTTGGAAGTGTGTGTGTGTGTGTGTGGGGGGGGGGGGGGGTCAGTATATACTCCCTATGCCTTGTGTTATATTGTCTGAGGTCATGTATCTCTTTGTACTGCTTAACTTGGGTTTTTCCTGTGGTTTGGTCTACCTGTGGTGGTATTATCCCTAATGCTTTGTGCATTGTTGTAATTTCTCATGCAGGGGGATATATTTTTTGTCTTTATGTCACTTTTTGTCACTGTATTTGTATGAATGTGTCAGAGAAGTGCACATCAATGAATATTAAATTGGCAAAGATGACTTCACTTTTGGTCTGTCGACTAACCTTGTCTTTATGCTAAGGTAGGATAACCCTGTTGAGTGGCAGAAGGGCTGCTGGCCGAAACATGATCAGAATTACTGACTTACAGTTTATATATATATATTTGCCTAATATATATCAGTGTGATTCTGCTCGACCTGGAATTCAGAATAAAGTATAAAGTAGTGGATGGATCCAGGTGGGACACTACTGCTTAAATGAATAGTTAAACATTTGTAAAATAGTTATTAACCTGTTTTGATATGTTCTTTAAAGGGAGGAAAAGGAAACACGAAAAACAAGGACACAGACTTGTTGCTTATCTTTACTTAAAATACGACAAATGAGTAAAGGTTTGTTCATGTTCTCCCTTGTGGAGGTCCAAGGCATGATAAAGCAGTCACTACAAATCAAGCACAGAGAAAGATTTAATGTACAGAGATAAAGGTTTGCATCACTTAGTGCATATTAAAATAAAATTATCTTTGAAGCCTACACATTTCTATCATCACACTGGTTAGTTTCAACTCTAGCAGTGCATCTTATTTTGCAGGTAATAATGTTAGTCTTCAAAATTACTAGTTACTACAGCTCTAAGGTTGATGTAGTGGAGTAAAAAGGACATTTCCCTCTAAAATGTAAAAGTATGAGGTCTCACAAAGTGGAATTACTCACATAAAGAAAAACAACTACAAACTAGCATACTAAATGTACCAAGTTCTTTTTTTTTTATAATTTTTAACTCGAGAACACACGTATTTCTATCTCTTATAGTGTTAGAAACGAAGCGCTGTTGGTCTGTTCTGAGGGTAAAATATAGTCTCAATTTCAATTTGGCTGTATACTGATGTACAAATGTCTCTACACGTCTGTTGTGAAAGGGTTCAGCTTTGAGGAAACATTGTCAAACTGGAGGTGACAGTAATCCCACATGGAACTGTATGATTGTTTCTGGACATCACGATGTGCAACAAGAACATTTAGTTTTTCGACTGAAGTTGATGCTACTTTACAGGAGATAGGAGCGCATCTATTATTGCCAAAGACAACTAAAGTGCATGCTGCTGTACCCACTAACTCAATGGCTTGTACAGTAATTCATAAAACATACATTAATACAATACGTAACCCTATAATCATCATAGGGTTTGCAGCACAATGTGTTAGCATTTGATTTATGTCCGTACAAAGTAAACCATCGTAACATTTTTCAAACAAAGTGCTCCAAGAAATGAACAAAAAAATACTTCAATAATTCAATTCAGTTTCACATTCAACCACTGATTACCTAACCTTTTGACTATTGTTTGTGTGCTATGGGGGTTCTGTATAAGGAAAACAGAAGGACAGTGTTTAACGAAAAGCTTATGTTGAGAATAAAAACGGTGATGGTATTTTTTATCCTTTTTTGAAATACACTTTGTGAGCTAATTGAGTGTCGAGTATAGAAGTGTAGCAGTCGTTACAATTTTGGCACTTCTTTGAGGTTCCCTTTAAGCGCACAGTGCACCCAGTAAAGAAATAATCTGCATAAAAGACGGCTGTCTTCTCCAAACATGGTACAGTGTATTTGTGCGCTGTTTTTCGGTATACACACAAAAAAAACAGGCATCATGCTCTCTGAAAACCTGGAGACACACCTGAGACTCTACAGCTAAAGAGACTTCACCTAGTTGATGGGGTCGGGGACACTACTGGGTGATTTTTAAACGTCTCTCATCTTCCTCATATGCTTCGTCCCTGTCTTGCCCATACCAGCAGTACGGCATCAACAAGGCCTTTTATGTAAATGTTACATGACAATAGTGCCATGTTGTAATTAATAGCTTTTTTTAAAGGTTAATAAATCAGTTACTAAAAAAGCACTGATAAACCATTGGTAAAAGCAACCTTTGGATTAACAGTTTGGGGGGGAAAAAGACCTTATGGTGTCCCTCATTTGCTGACGACATAAACAAACAACTCTGTTGGAATTTCGAATGGAATCCAGTCTGCGTAGTAAAGCTTAGCATGTTGATAATAAATTCAGTTAAACACGCTGCAGTATCTGTCCACGCGCTGCAAGGTCAATGAGCTGAATATCAATTTTAAAACACGACAAATGTTATGCCTGAAGATGATATACTGTTCACCATAATATGTTTTTTTTCCCCAAATCCTCCAATCCAAAATGTTAATAGTATTTATGAACATTCATGAACCTATTAGTTACAACTTGTTAAATTACCTCTTTGGGGCTGTGCGTTGAGCTGTTATACAAGACTAATAAATGTTTTCCTCAGGAAGGGGCTTACTTGCAACTACATTTAAAGAAGCCACCAATCACAATTTAAAACCATAACCACAACCAAAAAGTCTTTAAATAACCAAAAAAAAGCTAACACCATGTTATGTTATGACAGTGGTACAAAACCACAGTATCGTCATATGCCACTCGAAACAACAGGCTCACTATAGCATTTGGGGGCAAAGCCAAACTTCATCAGACAGAGAACAAATAAGTCAGATAGAAGCCATGGTCGTTTTTTTTTTTTCTTTCCAGTTTGTATAAATGTATTGAATTTGTCATGGATCACTCAAGCTCTTTTCAGCACAACGTATAGTATTTACATGGATAACATGGTTATCATGACAAGACGACTTAAATAAGTGGATTGAATAATCTAGCGTCACCTTTTAAAGGACATCTACTTGTTATTTTATGATTATGTGAGACGTTACAGAAATTTCGATGATAAAGCAAAGGAAAACGAAGGAACGTTTCTAAGATTAAATAGCTAGTCACAGGTCACTATACTAAATGGTGTTGTGGGCTTGTTGGGGGGGCTTGTTGGGGGGGGGGGGGCTTTGAAAATCATCTTCATACTTTAGATGCGCAAGGTTCAATGTTGTGTTGTTTTTTCTCTTTGAACGATTTCATGGTATTAAAATGAACAAGCTTTGTTCTTGGGATCGCAAACCCAACACATGCCCCAACTGACTTCCCGTGATCATTTTATAAAAATGGAGTAAAGTCAAAGGTGGTGTATCATCTGTGATCTGCAAATCCGCGTATGTACGTCAGGAAGTGTGTTTGATTAGAATGGCTAAAATTTAATAACGATCGAAAGGGCATACAGATGCTGTACCGAACTGTTGAGATGAAGTAGGACCCTAAACTGAAACAAGCCAAACTCTGGATGTATCAATCTAAGGTCACGACCCATCATCCACTTTGGGTTGAAAGAGATTTTCCAACTAAAGTGGAGGGATTCAATTCACCCTCACTCATCTGGAATCCAAAGTGAGGGTCCAGGCCTAAATTTCGTTCCTTCTCGCAGGGTGTCTGATCCCGCTCGTAACCCTTGCACAACCTGCTGCCAATGCTCCCAGAGCATGCGAATGGTATAACCTAGATAGATGGGCATGGTCTCTTTCTGACCACAAGAGAGCAGTCTCTTACACAGGTGATACTACCAGCAACATCCCTCCATCTTTCCATCCACCCATTCATCCATCACCACCCCATCAGCTATGCAGGGTACCTGGAGGAAAAACCCACACACACACAGGTGGTCATGTCAAAACTCAGAATCACAACCCACAACAGGGCCAAAGTGAGAAACTAATAATAACACCACCCTAATAACCATCACAAGGAAACAAATTATATGAATAACTACACCAATGGCGTCTCCAACCTTGCATATTTGTTTGTATGTTCATTCCAGGCAGCAAATCAATGGGCATCAATTTAGATGAGTGGTGACATTCTTTGGTTACATCAACAGGGTCCACTTTCGTTAGGCTCCTTGGAAATATACTGAGGGGTGTGGCCACACTCAATTTGAAAAGATTTCAATTAGTTTCAAACAACCGGCCAATTATTTATATTTAAAAAATAAAGGCCCTCATCCTTACTTTGCAATACCAGGAGAAGAAGGTGGTCAAGGCAATGGATAGATAGAATAGTTACGTACAAAACAGTTTCTAATAAATATTCATGTGCATCTCAGACTAATGCTCCGGTTACACACTTTACATGGGTCATTTCAAAGTGACAACTGTTGGCCAGAGATGTATTGTGGTAGATTTTCAGGTCTGTAAAAATAGCCTCTGGTAGAGGTTGAATGTATGGGCAGGTATCATATAATTAAAAAAATAAAGGATGGACCACAGGCAGGCAGAGGCCGAAGAATGTCAAGTGTAAATGTCAATTACATGGTTTATTATTTTCTTTTATGGTCCACAGCAGTGCCATTGCAGCTTCGCGAGGCTGTACTTAGGTACGTTGATTAGAGTTAAAAGCTTATTAAAGCAGATGTCAGTGAAATTGTTGATGTTTAGTAGGTATGAAACATGTGTATCCTCTCGGTTTACCACGTAGGGTGCCTACATTTACTAACGGTCAATGTAAGTGATCAAAACAGATTTACAGGATCATTGTCATGATCACTTTTCTGGTAACATAGTCTACTTATGTAATGTCTGCTTCTTTTTCATATACACACAGGTGAGAAATCACAGAAAAAAACAGGAATAAATAAGTGCAAAAATGGAAGCTTTCATGCAGGGCACAGGGGACACACTGGATTTTTTTCACTGGGATAAAAATAATTTCAATAACATGTGACGTCCTTTGCAGTCGTCACATCTAAACCCGAGCTAAAACGGGAGACTTAGAGTGTCGTGTTAGACGATGCTTTCACCAAAACAGCAAATAAGATACTTATTTTTGGTTCAATGATGTTAATCACTCCTGTAGAGCTTTAGAAACGTGGAAAAATCTATGGCAAGGAGCCCTGGAGCTGTTCTGAAGGTTAATGGTGGCCCAACACTGAGGGTCGGTTTGTCATGGATAACATGTAACCAGGATTAAGCAATCAGATTACAAAAATAAATAGTCATTATCAGCCCAAAAATGCTTTTGAAAAAAAAAAGTCTAGATATATATATTTACACTATCAAGGATTGCATAATTGGGTTTTAATTATGCCTTCAGTCACTTTATAACAATTCACTGTAACGCAAAATGATGACAACTAATGGAAAGTATGTCTGACAAATAGGATTACTTAGACTTTGTAAAATAAAAAGAATGTGGTGAGTCAAGAGAGAAGGTTCAGGGAGCAGTCCCTCTCCAACGTCGCCCTAAACAGGCAATACGGTATCACTTCACCCTCGAAAATGTGCAAAACTTGAACTTTCCCTCTTTCATTTATCATTTATAAAGCTTAAAGTTACTGTCACAAGGATCTTACTCCCAGCGTTGCTTAAAAAAAAATGCAGAACTGATCAGCTATGTCTGTGTGTCCCTCACTTGGCTTTTTAAAGGGAATGGGAGATGGCATTCTGATGGGTTTATCTTAAAACACATGCATAGTTAATTGCAGTAACTTTTTTTCCTGGCCTTGAACGGACTATAGTGACCCAAAATTCACTGATCCTAATATTGTTTAAATAGAGCCCATTCGTTTCATGATGGATGATGGTTTATTCTGGGTTTTTCCTCTCTTGCTTCAGCTTGAATTTTATTTCAGCTCGAGTGGATGAACATCGCGCTAATGTTCTGTAAATGTAAATGCAAGACATATTTGCATGGCAAATAATCCACATTTTGAGAAAAACTATTTGCGGATGGAGAAAATGGTGTCCTCTCCCACTGTGTGATTAAAAATATTCTGCTCATATACAGACTATAAACTAGGAATTAGTTTGCTCTAACAACTGAATCTTCTCTTAACATGGATCTTATGTCGTCACAGGGGAAACACTTTTATTCTAAATGAATTGCCAGCTCATATTAGTGATGATTAAATATATATAGTAGCATTTCTGTTAATTCTCACTGTTATTTTCATTCTCCTGCACCTCCCCTTGTTAACCGAAGCCTTTAGTAAACTGCCCAGTAGTCTGTTTTCACAATTTCCAGCTTTAGCATTTTGTTTGGCATTATGTTATCAATTTACAAAGGTCAGCCTAGATTATACTTCAACAGCAACATATGGTAGTACTTTTCTGTTCACATTTTATTACAGCATTAAAGTAAAAATATCAAATTAGTCAATTAGCAATAATAATAATAATAATAATAATCATAAAAAAAAACAAATAAGACAAACCTAAGACATAACCTTGTCCATAAGGAAGGGTCAACTGTAAGCCACTGAGCATGTTCATTTTTACTAACATGCTTCATTTGTTGCTTCTGTTCTGGAATTGTTATTGATGCCACTAAAGTAATGCAAGTAGACAGATACTTCCGTCACCAGTGAACGGTGGGATTTGTAAATTACCGTTATTTGATCCTGAACGATGAATTTTCACTCTAACATAGTCACAGCCTGTCTTTGTGGTGGTTTAATAAAGTGCCCCCAGAGGTGTTCGGTTTTAGCAAACCACATAACTGAGCTTGTGTACATAGTTAAAAGTATTTTTTTTCTCTTTATATATATTTACAGAAAGAACAGCGATGGAACATTTGAGATGATGTCAGGGAAGTTCGTTTTTTTCCTCAAACATTTTTTCCCATTTTTTTTTCTCTCTCTCCCTATTCCTGCTTTAAGTTATCACATCTGTGAGGAGTGTGAGAAAGCTTCCCCAGATTCATTACACCCTTTCATATCCTTAGACATACAAGGATGAAGAAGACATCAAAAACACCTGCAATCAGTTGATTAAAACTTAAATCAAAGCTAAGTTAAATTCGATGCTGATCCAACTTTGCAGCACCATTTTTGAGGATATAGTTTGTTGTGTCTATGCTTTTGGGGGGTGGGGTGGATAAGGAGTCACATCTGCATTTATAACAATGACCAAAAAAAGACCCCATCCCATTCAATAAAACTTTAGGGCTTTGCATTCACTTGGAACTATCTTGACAAAATATCCAAATGACCTATTACTACCAGGTTTGACCAGGTCCAACATTTTTGACTCATGACCCCCCTCCCTTTTGATGAGTCATAAAATGTAATTATATTAATAACTTGAGAATAGAAGACACCTCAAACTACAGCCTTAAAATGGTACTTTAAATAATTTAATAGCTGCGTCAACACATCGCAGAACCCAATTGAATTTTTAGGATCTTCGCAAATGTTTTGTGTTTGCCAGAGACCTGTTGTGGCTGATTACATGATGTGTTTGTGATTTTGTGTCCAAGCTGCGCATTGGCTTGTGTACTGTTAAGTTGAACTCACTGTAGACGTTTTGTTTGCTTGGTCTCTGGTCCTCAGTACAGAGGGTTGCATTTTTCTGTTAAGTGTAATTCAGTTGTGTCCGTTCATTGTTGTCGAGACCCCCTTGTCTTAATTCCTTTTCCGGTTTCTTCATCTTCTGCTCCTTCTCCCCCCCACCAGCCCTTCAGTCACTAGATGACATCGGACTCCACCACGCACTGCTCGGTGTACTCCTTCACCAGCTCCACGTTCAGGATGTTTTTGCAGTATTCGGCCATGGGCTTCCAGAGCGGCGGATCCAGGAACATCTGGCACATCACGTGGCCCTTCAGGGTGGCGGTGTGGCGCTGCAGGTGGCACAGGAACTGCTTCCGGATCAGGTCCAGGTTTTTGCCGAACATGTCGATATTCAGGTAATACCTATTTCGAAACAATGCAAAAAAAAAAGCACGGTTGACCGGGTATAAAAAATGAATGAGTCGAAAAATTCTGTGCCAAATGTGAAAAGGTACCTGAAAAAAACTACGGATTGTGTCTATGTTACTGTTGCACATCGCTAACTTGAAAGACCTTCTTTGACAAAATGAACAATTAATGATAGTTACCAGTCTTCTCCGATGGGCACCCTGAAAGGGAAGGTGCAGAGGCTGGCCACGGTGGGGTTGGACACGTCGTCCACAGTCCAGTCGATGTCCTTCTTCAGCAGGATGTCCATGTTGCTGGGCAACAGCTTGAACGGCTGCCAGTCTTGAATGATGGTGGCATTGGGCAGGACCCCCCGCATAAGGTCGGAGGTCAGGTACAGCCGCTCGACGGCCGCCTGGTCAAGTTGCACCGGGGCGCATTCGGGGGAGTTGGATTGGAGGCTTCCAGCCAGGCCGAGCTCAGAAAGACGGAGCTTGAGATCTTCGGCTCTGAAGCGCACCAGCAGAATACCCTGCAGGAGAAACCAGAAAAATGAACTAATCTAAAACAGTGAACTCACTGACTGAAAGCAAAACATATCTTGCACGAATGATTACTAACATGCTAGGAGTGTGGGGGGGGGGGCTTTATTAATATATCGGGCTCTGGGTACCTGCTTGGTTATGAGGCGATACTTCTGGAAGTCCTTTGGTCCGAGCTGGTCGTCACGGGTCAGGCGGCTCACTTTGACCTCTGGGTGCTTGGTCTTGACCAGTTCCGCACAAAAACGCAGCAGAACCCCCGCCACACCTTTGCCCCTCTCCTGGGGGGCCACGCGGAGACCTTCCACCAGCATGGTCTCCCCGTTATCAATGACACAGGCCGACTCCAGCGCAATCTGTCGAGCAGACGGAAAAAAGTGAAAAAAACGTTAACATTGTCCTTTTGACAACTTAACACCTTTCACGAAGCACGAGTATAAAAGTAAAAAAAAATAAACTCTTTTTAATGTTTGGCAAAAAAAGGACTACATTTGAACATGGAGCATGGAGCCATGCATCCATCCCTTGTTTAACCATTTATCTGTAGCTGGGTTGTGGTGGGAGCAGCAAGTCATCACATTACTATAATCTCTGGTTATCAGACTGGAACTTACTTAGCTTTCAAAATATAATTCTGCCTTTTCTTACCTCCACGAATATTTTCTTCCTCTTCATTATGAACTTACCACTTTTCCGTGTTTGCGAGCCAGTATGACTGTGCGGTTGGTCTCCTGCAGCCAGCTGGTGTATCGAGTGGGCAAGTAGTCAAGGCCCCCATATATGTCCTGGCTCATAGCCATGATCTCATCAAAGTCCTCCTCGGTGGCCACAGTGAACTGGAGGCCGGCCTGGGTCAGGGCCTCTGGAAGCTGGGGCATGGTCAGGCTGGTATCAATCTTCATCTTGAATCAACTGACGAGATACAAAGTGGAAAAAGAGATTATTATGATGTCATGTTCGTCAAGTGTCTCAGAGAAGAATGTCTGTCTCAATCGGTAACTTAAGACTGGTCCTACTTCATTTTCAGATTTGGGTTATACTGTGTGTGACTCTTTGTGTAAGGTCAGTGGACAAAGTAGGCCTTATTTCCCAAACAAGAAAATCAGCATAGCTTGGGAATAAAAGCCCTAAAGTAGGCTTCCTAAAAGTCAACATTTACATGGAACTGAAAAACAAATGGGGGAGAAAGGGGTGAGATTAAAGCAGGAATGAAAAACAGGTGGGACGGAGAGTGACTCATGCTGCAATGTGATATATAATCCGTAATCGAAAGAAACAAATAGCATGGTCCCAAAACATTGTCCACACATGACCGCCGGGAGAGTGACCGGTATCTGATTTATTATTTTATGAAGGCCTTAAAAATAACGATGGGGAAGGTGGATGACCAAAGGCGAACAGAAAAAGAAAAAAGAAAAAAATATACACCTCAGATGAAGCCGGCTGAATAGAAAGAGAATTAGGCAACACAAAGAGAGAGAGGGGGGCAGATGAATGACAACGGACACAGGAAGTGGAAGACTGGCACCTAGTTTCCTTTGCCCGCAAATCCTGTAAATCCATTCCCCTTACCCCCTAATCTGGGCTCTAATTCTCTCCGATACCCTCTCCGCATTACAAGCACTAGTATTTGTCCATAGCGCAACTCAGGAATTCGTAGAATTACATATATGGCAAGGGATGGACAAAGCCGTGAACACAATTGTTCCAACACAATGTTTTGCCTGGAAAAAAGCTGGCCGTGTTTCCCTGTTACTTCATCCAGATGAGTACTCATTGACCAGATTTTCAGCACTTCGGAACATAATACCATGCAGAACCCAACAGACACACTGGGACAACTAACCTATTTTACGATATAAAGGAAATTGAAATATAAGTCTCCAAAGTGATCAGTGACTGTTCTGCATGAACATTAACCTTTACGGTGCCCCCACAGTTTCGCACATCTGCCCTGTTAGGGATTATTGGGATTGTGGCGGTTGAAATCACAGATGGCGACACAGACAGTATTATACTGAAGTGTTTCACAAGCAAATAGGCCCACGAGGCGAGAAAGACAAAAAAATCTAACAATCATCACATAATCTGTGAAGTACGATCACTTTAATTGCAAGTGTCCAGACTTGCAACCTTACAATAAGAAATAATATAAGCATCCAAAAAAATGTAAGGGGTACTTGTACGAAATTCCAAAGGGTTAAACAAAAAACAATATAGGGTGTATAAACAGTGGCGGAAGGGGCACTGACACTGACTCATGCAGAGTCCTGGAACCCTGAGCAGAAACTCTGAACAGAACGAATCGTCACATGCTAAGGCCTCTTGTCTGGGCCTGTCATCCTTTGTGTCCACACCACAGTCCCAGAAAAGTCCACAGCGCCATTCATGCAGAACCAAAGTAGCTCTACGGAAGAGATGGAAAATATAAAAGGGCTTCCAGGCAAACCTGGTCATAGAAATCTCCTTTCCCCAAAAGGCAACAAAAATAAATAGCTAAGTACTCAGTGATCAGTGATGTGTGTAAGTGAAGATGTCCTTTGTTTTCCACAAGACTGTGTTTCAAGGCACCAAGGAAATCCTAATTATGAGTGTATTATAATTTGTATATTGATGGAGCACAAAAGCGCATATGGCTTAGATACGCAGACCACCCAAAGAGTGTCAAAACCCTAAATCGTTTTGAGAATTGGCATTTATTTAAGGATGCGGCATCCCTTACATTTTAATGCACAGCGTTTACCTGCGATTTCCGAATAAATAAAGCTACTAAATAGTACAGTTATGGTTTTGCTGTTTTTTTTCGACAGTGCATTTTAAAACCAACCACCATCTGGCCCTGTCTTATTGTCTCATTGTAATGGTTATTAGCATTAGGAGTCCACACTTGTGAGAAAAAGAAACGCAAGAGAAGCAAATAGCATTATGGGGTGAGCACAGACAAGAAATCAGAATAAAATGAAAGCACATCTTGTCCAAAACTCAAAGTTATGGCATGAAAAGTGTGCCACTCCGTCCTTTGGGGGGAACTGTTGGTTTATTGAGACTAACAGAGAAATGCTTGGCATGTCCCAATAATCTATCAATCAACCATGTGAGCTGTAAGGGTAAGTGTAGTTAAAAAACACTGTCTGTTCACTCACACACACACACACACACACACATACACACGGACGCATCGTGGCCTGGTATTTTTCCATCATGCTTTGATGAGCTATCAGGCTCGGCTGGGTGGTGCGGCAATGTTGTTTTGTTTTTTCCTGTTTCCGTTTTTCCTCTCTCTCTCTCTCTCTCGCTCTCTCCCACACACACAAACACACACAAAGGCACACACACACACACACACACACACTCATTGATTCATTCTTCCACTATACACTCTGATGCGCTTCCTCACTTCATCTGGCAGTGAACTCCAAACAAAACAGAGTTTGGCACATTTGAAAAAGACCGTTGAGTAGCCATCAAATACGCCTCTGTGAACAACACTGGGGCCTGGAATAATTAATAGTGGCCAAAAAAAACAACCCAAAACCCAAAGGATATACTAAAGCTATCACATGACCCGGTCAGTGAGTAATTTGGCTCCCTTGAATAATCACCAATTGAATTTTTTTATAGTTTGCGGGCTGTATGGGACTTTTCAACAAGTTTATATTTCTGGCAATAACAAGATTCTCCACCATACTGTAGGTTAACCTCTGATCACGAGGGGTTGGCATTATAGGAATTATACATTTTCAAAGGTCCTTCCACTGATGATTTCTTATGAAGTGCACAATTGGGCATGGGAAGAGAGGCCGATTTGCATTATAACCCCTTCACGAAATCAAAGCCAAATATGGCAAATCTGCAGGAATGTGCACTTAAGTCCCTGTCAACGCAACCAACTCTGATTTCTTTGGAATACACTTCCAGCTCTCCCTTTTCTGTCTCCATCCACTTCCACGCACAACAGGTAAGACCATCATAATGAAAACAAACAGGTCTCTCGAGCACCCGAATAATACAAAACTCAAAGGAACACACCATGTCTTCGGTGGATTATCCTGTCGGTCAAGGGGCTGAGAACAGGGACACCAAAATCATTCATGTCATCCCGGGTAGATCCTTGGCTCCAGTGCTTCATGCCAGTAGACTCCATGCTGACGCAAACACATAAGCATACCGCGCTTTTGCGCGACAGCAGGCTCCATGTGATTTTTCCCACGTAGACCTGCCTATACATGAAACAAACCAGTGACACACAGGCACCAGAAAATTATTAGTTGGTAGATCTGTTAATCATCACTCTGTGCTTGTTGCCATAAAAAATCGAATAAAAATAGGTCTGTGCAATATACCTCAATATTGTCATCTACACATTTCCGTTTAAGAAAATGCATGTCAAATGTGCCATGTTTGTATGCATCTTCACAGAATAATTGATGTGATATTCCGAAGTGAGCAATTGTAGTAGAACATTTACAGAAAATTCATTTTGTGAATACAATTATTGTAAATAAACTGTATAAATGGTCTGAGAGGCTTACATGTAGCCAGGAACTAAGTCAGTGCAGCGAACTGACCAACAGGACCCGCTGTGGCGTAGCATGACTATAAATAAAGAAGATTGGACAATAACTTCCAAAATGCCCTTCACACTGCAGACATAAAGTATGGCAGCATGACTCCGTGGCTCAAGATTATAGAGACAGAGGTCATGGTTGCAGACCCTTAGATTTACTGATAATGAAAGAGTCTCTGCCGCTCCTTGAGGTGACCGGCCATTGTTACGGATTCATTTTCTAACAAGGCAAGCTTATTGAATTTTAAACATAAATAGAATGTGCTTCTGTGGTCCGCATTTATTATTATGTTCGTTTAGACTGTGGCTTTTTTTAATCCAAGATTTCGGGCTTAGGCCATAATGACAAATTGTCAGATCAGTTATTGAGAATCCTCAGATTTTTTCATTGAAAAGGCTCAAGTTGTTTTTCACACTATTTTTACTTATACGCTACGTGCACATGAATGTTTGTGAATACTAAAACTAGTAATCATGAATAAATACCAGTGGTATTGCTGTGCAACAAAATAATCGTATTTTCTCCATTACCCCTTAAGGGGTCAGATACAAGCTGGTGTCGATAAAACAATATGCAATTAATATACTGTAAATTCCATTTGAATCCCAATGAAAACAACCTTCCTGTACTGTATCTAAAAATCTATATCTTCGATGTGGTGAGAGACATGCCAGCCAATTCTGGCTCTCATGGCTGCAGCAGACTTTTTAATAGGTCATAGTGTGCAGAGTCCCTACCATTGAAATGAGGTCAAATGAAATGCACCAATTGTCATTGGTGTTTGTTATGTGCAGTGAATCATTTCTGGTTTGAATCTAACTTTAAACTGCACCCGATTATGTCGTTTCTAAATGATAACATCCCACTGCCATTGTCCATTTCTCCCAAAGAGCACCGACATGGTTTTTACTTATGAAATATAGTTACCACATTCTTGGAGACTCAGGAGCAATCCGCCTTCTGTCATCACTTATAGACAGTATTAGCAGGAAAGAGCTTATGTTGATGAACGGAAAACTCATGAAATAGTCAATCTTTCACCTTATTCCTGCTCCTATTATGAATTAAATCCCCGGATCTCTCTACTCTAAGCCATTATTAATATCATGGTTATGACTGTATTCTCTATCATCGCTGCTGTCAATCATACTCATCTCCCTTAAGTCAGTATTCCACCTATTGATTTAATTATGGCACAAACTGATTGTACTTAGTACAAGTCCTTTGTACTTGGGGGAGAGACCAACAATTATACACATTTTTGTACGTGACCTTTGTGCCAAAGATGGCCAGTGCGTGTTTTTATATGCATTCACACGAGAGGACAACAAACGCATCCACACATGTTTAGAGGTCATTGGATGACCTGAATCTACCAGAGCTCACACATCCCCACTGAAAATAGCTTCATCTCTCTGAGATAATGAGCGTTCTGACTGTGTCCCCTCAATGCTGCCAATGCAAATATCAAAGTTGCCTTGATAACAACATTATTCCACTTTAATTGAGCATGTCACGTGACATATATACATCAACAACAATGTCCATCCAGGTTCACCTTAGAATTAATCCCTGTCCACGCCAATAGATCTAAAACCACATATCGCTTTACATCACGTACACTGTGCTCGTGGGGCCCAGTGTAAACAAGAAGCACAACAAACTATAACTGATCCTGAAAATATGCGGTAACAGCACAGAGATGTTTTATTACCAAAATAAATTCCAAACAATATAGCCAACGCTGAATGGCTTCTCGTGCCATTCCCTGGACCACAGCCAGGAGCTTGCTTATAAGCACTGACGATCACTCAGCTTGTACTTTGAAGCCTGAATGCATGTTCCTTTGTAAATAACTCACAGCGGGGCACCGAGCAAATGTCCCCCATCATCAAATTCAACAAGCCCCCCAACAACCAGGCAACATGAACCATTGCCTATGCCGGTACGAGCATATTGCTTTACATCCCTCAACCCTCCAACGGTAATAACAGTAGTGAGGGTTGTCCACAGGTTGGACCAGGTAGCGTAATAAAGGCTCAAAAACCAGTAGGAAATGTAATTTATTAAGTCTTTATTTTTAGAGTACAGTATCACTCTTCCAGGCAGAAGCTTTCAAGGCCCAATGACGGCCCCTCTTTCTGGAATGCGTCCATGTCACTTGGGGTTCATTCTTGCTGGGAAAAGCACAATCTTCAGGTGGTAACAGACCTACCGGGGGGAAAAATTGTGAAGAATGAGCAAAAGGTGATACTCCTTGAAATTAAGAAACATGCTTTGCTTACATTGACCTCCCAAAAACATAAGAAACCCATTTATTGATGTTGCCCTTACCTCGGCAAGAACTCTGTGGTCAACCAGGAGGTCACCAGGCGAAGCAGTAACCCACTAATTGAAGCATTGTTTTCTCCTGCTTACTGAACTGCTTCAGCAAGAGTGCTTAATGGTTTAAATACACCACCTGCACAATGTAGCCACGGTGATAAATAATGCATCAACGAAAGGAGTATCTATGATTCAGACGGTATAGTTTTTCTTGTAAGAGGAACCCCTGATGAGGTCTTTGCATTTGACTGTTTTTAGTGTTCCACTGAGTTACACAACTGCCAAAAATGCTATTCCATTGTGATGCACTTGAAGGTGTGTGTGTTTGTGTGTGTATTGGTATGTGTACATGAGTTACCACCGGCTGCCACCTGCATCCCGTATACAAGATTGCAACGCAGTTGCCGCTGCTGCTACTCTGTGCTATGACTTGCTCAGGTTACAAATATAGTTATTAACGTGGTCAATGCGTGCGAAAAAACAAACCAAATCGGTTTATTAAAAAAAAGGTACAAACTGTGGGGCCATTGGTCGATCAGGATGTTCCTGAACATCATGTCGCTCCATTAACACTGTCGGTTGCTGCAACCCCTTATGTCCTTTAACTAAAAAATCGAATCTAAAGTCTAATTATAGTGCTGGCTACATGTAAGAATTGTAAAAAATAACAAAAATAGAGACTCAATATATGTGAGTCAATATTATGATGGTGGTGGACACAAACAAATCAATGTGTACTAAAAGTACTGAGTAAATTTTGTACAGTTATTTTCTGTTTATTATGAAAGTGTTGCAGGTCAGAGGTCATCAGCGGAATCTATATATATAAAAAAAAAACCCTCCATAAAAAAACGGGCTTTTGTTTACACATGAGGTTTTTGAGACAAATGCATGCACACCGATTGAATGCTCGCGGCCCAACCTGCTCGTGCTGTAAAATGAATCAGGGTGATGTGGAGGAGATAATGATGGTGGGGGGGATGGGTGGGGATTATGCATGTGACATGCACAGACAGCTGCAGGTGGAATAAATATGATGGAACGGTGTAAGGGAGAGATGAGAGGGACAGCAGAAATAAGAGCTTTGTAGTTTGGTGTCTGTTCAGTCCGGGGTGGGACGCAACGCAACACACCGCACACTATGCCCTGTTTGACTTTGCAGTACTTCATTACAAGTGAGGCATATGATAGTGATTCGTAAAAAACTACTCAGGCAGACAAATATCAACGACGCATCCTCCTGGTGTCCTGCTGACCTCCACGTGACCTTTGGCGTCCTCTCCGCTTCCTTCGATTTTAATCCTCGTCCTCCTCATATCCCAACTTCCCCCGAGCCTCATTCACACTTTCGAAATCCCCCAAGCCTCCTCTCCCCAGCCTCCCTACCATCCCCCTCCCTCCGCTCCTAAATCTGTCCCTCCCTCCATTTCTCTTTTGTCCTCCTCTCCTGGCCTCCCCTCTGCACTGCAGCACCTATATGGTCATTAATCACCCAGGGCCATTAAGTGCTACACACTGCGTGCATGTGGTTGTGTACGTGTATCACAATATCACGCATTACGCAACCCCCGAGAACGGTCACATGTACAATTTAAGGTGGATTTCTTTTTTTTTTTTACGTCAAACATCTTCTGAGCCCATTTCACCACAACAATGTAAGTGGTTATTTGGACCATGCCACAAATATATCATTTATATATATATATATATGCATATTGATGCCTGTCAGAGTCCTGAAATGGTCCAGCTGTCATTTTTCAGCTCCTCATCCTACTCTGACGCTGATGATTTTTCTCACACAAACACACAATTGTCAAGACAAGATAGTGATAAGACAAGGTTCATTTCTCAGGTGCAGAATATGCAGTGAAATCTTTTACTGTGCCTGCATCCAGTTTTTAAACAAATAGTGACAATTCAAAAAACACAATATAAAAATAGACACACAAGTAATACAAAATACAAATGTACTTTAATATATACACATGTTAAGGGAAAATTGCAGGTTATACTGGGTCAGACACTGACAATCTCAGTGACAAACCCTACTACTTCTTCTTTTAGCCGTTGGCGAACCTCACGTTGCATTACCTCCACCCTCTGGCTCCTCCCCCCACCCCCTGGCCTGTCCTTCACCATCTCTGCATCTGCTCTGATCCCTCTATGCCTTTATCCGTGTGGGCTTTTTGGGGCGAGAGCTGGAGACTACCAGTGCCCATTCTCTGGGCTTGACATTTCTTTCCAATCTTGACCGCTCTTGGTACTCCTGGAGACGGGGCAAGTATTCAGGGGGTCTCACCGGCCCACCGTAAATCTGAAAAGTGCTTCGATTGCCTCCACTGTTTCCTGACATATCAATCATCCTCGCTGAGGGCTCCTCCTGGCACCTTGCCAACCCCGCTACCAGAAACCTTCAACGAGGATGATTAACATGCCAGGATCAACAGCAAATGCCCGGATGTTGAAGGCTATATATCAGGTGCATCACCTGACTGGCGTGGGATGGGTTGATCATTAACTACGCTTTCAACCTCCACATAGGAATGTTGTGAAGACCTACATCTGTGAAGGTCTGTCCTGCTTTCATTAGAAATTTGAGCATCCACTGTAGGGATCCCAAATCCCGCTTTTTTCTAGGGGGCCTTTACTATTGAAATTCCTTTTATGAGTCTGTAAGCTTTTTCCCACGAATGACTGGTCCGTGTTTTTTCAGCAGGCCTCCGAGCTTCCTGATAGCCCGAGGTTGCTCCGTGATGTTTTGCTTCACCGCGACACGCACACGTAATTGCGCCCCGGCGTCCAATGTTTTCACGACGGTAACAAAAGAGCGGAGAGAGTGGCACCGTGCAGTGTTTTGAGAGAATCGCCTCTGGCATGGCGAACCAGCAAGGCTGTCCGCCGACTCTCTCGTCATGCCACCTGGCAGCGCGGGGGTCGAGGCCTGTAGAGCTGACTCTTTCGCTTCTTCACAAAATCACTGATCCCGACTGCATTGAATTATTTCTGTTGCTGCGGCCACCCATTGTTCCAGGGTAAATGTTTGCTTTTGCGTAACGAATTTGTGCATTTCCAAGCCCCTTTTTTAGGGGAAAAAACACAATAACTTTAAGGCCGTGTATGAAAGCACACTCAACGAACGAGACTGAATGTAGAGCAACATGTACAGAACGGCATGCGGCCATCCCATGTTGTTATAGAAATCCACTGCCAGTTATCCCACTTGTGTTTGCATGGGGGGAGAGAGACACAGAGACTGGACTGTGTGAGTAAACGTGTTGACAAAACTCAAAAGACTAGGATCTCAATGTTGTGCTTTCCTGTTTTTTTCTCTCCCCTCCATGATTAATACAATAAGGCCTCCACGCTTTCAATTCCAAATACCAAACTGTCAAAAGACATCAGATCAAATCCAAAAACCTCTCTCTCTCTCTCTGTTTTTCTACCTCTCTAGCTCTCCCAAAGCTATCATAGAGTAAGCCTGACCACAGAAACGATTCCATTCATGAGAACATCATGTAAAAGAAAAATGCACGTGAATAGGATGATGATGATATTGTTGCCACCATCATTATTTAGAGTTGAATTCATCAATAGCTTTATCCTAACAATATGAACAAATTATTATTTGGAATGTGAAAGTATATAGAGACACGAATGATAAGCTATTCTCAGATCTATAGAGCTTTTCAGCCTCTTTTAGCTCACTTTTGATTTTATAGCTCACAATCTCTGGTTTCATCAGCATCATTTCCAGCTGCAGCATGCAGGTGTTTAAGCAAGTTAGTGTCTTGATAAATCTGGTTCCTACTTATTTTTCACCTGACCGCCCTCAAAGTCAGAGCGAGACCCGGGTTGATAAGAATGGTAAGGTTAATGATGGTTAATGGCCGACATTGTGATCCACTCCTATACTCGACCCCAATGAAGCTGTTATAATCCATCTCCCAGGCTAGCTCCTGTTTTATAGCGGAAGATTCAAATGTAAGTGCTGTCCTTGAACATAACACTAGAAAATCGTTGAGGGAATTAGTGATCAGTATTCAGGTCGGATGACGCAACATTGCCGTGACTGTTCAGCCGTAGATATGCTCTCTGTCAGGAACCTAGGTTGAATAGTTGGATTAAAGTCTTTTTTTAAAAAGTGTAAATATCGAAGAGAGTGATGTATGATGTTGATCTCTTTCAGGATGTAAAAATAAGAGGAATGCTGAAATGTATTCTGTTAACATAGCGAAAGTGTGCATTATAGTGGTCATGGAAAGTTTCAGAAAGACGGATAATCCCTTGTGGAAAAATACCTCTTTAGTGGTATATAGTAGTAGTTGTATGTAATTCGAGACAGGGTTGCCCTAACCCTTGGTTTTGTTCACTCTCACAAAGTATTGCTTGCCCTGTTTCTATTTGGGAAGAAGGAACATTGCTTACCTTGAGTCCAGACCATACACCTTGTGGGGGATTTCCACATGCATAATTAAATGAAATGAGAGAATTTCCCCAGAAGCATCGCAACAAGTGTGTGTCTTCAACTGTGTGTCTGTGTGTGTTAACTGGGGCTCTTCGGATTACAGTAAACTAAAATATCAAATCAAAGGCAATATATTACAGACAGGGGATTACAGTACGTCACTTACAATTGTGGAATTTTGGATTCCCGGAATTCACTGGCCAAACTATAGTTTTGTTGCCTATAATAGATTCCATACCTGTAGTAGTTTCTGGCGTGCATTACGGAAAGTGGCATCTCATTTCATAGTTGCAGATTGACCCTACTGGCACTTGTTGCTGCTCCAGCCAAGATCACTTTCAGACAGGTGATAGAGTTACAGGAGCAGTAATAAGATAGGAGCCATGTCTGTTAATTTCACATGAGTCACAAATATCTTCTTTCTACATTCTTAGCACAGGGTAAGGCTTTGCAGCCTATGCACACATTTTGTGAGTCAAAACTATTCTTTTAAAGTCGATATATATGCAGCACCAAGTACCATGACTGCTACTGCTTCTAAGGTTATATATTGGTTCTGCCTCCCCAGCCCGACCCTGGTGTTACTGCAAGTGGTACAGGTTCTAAGAATAGAAAAGTTGTCATTCCATTTTTAATCCAGCCAGCAAATTTGGTTTACTGAGTGTAATGGGAATTACAGCATGGCAGAGGCATAGACTTTTCATATGTTTCATCGTTTTCTCTACTCATTTGCGCATGTAGTGTTTAGCAATCATCTTTAGAAGTAATAGTTAATATTTCTAAGCTTGTCTTTAACTTGTCTCCAAATCAGAACTAAAAATCCAATGTAATTCATTAGTCAAGGTTGGACCTATTGGTGACCATGAAGTCTATGGCACGTGCCATTGTAATCATTTTATATTTTGTGTACATGTGAAAAAATATATTTTTTATTCTGACAAGAGGGAGTGCCACTTCTATTACAGTCTATATATAGTCAACATTCTATTTATAGGTAATACATCCAAGAATATGATAAAATACAGACTTGCAGTGACATTCAAGTTTTATGTGCCTCTTGGTGATGTTTCTTTGTTATTTAATTACAAGTTACTAAATATCATATTATGTTATGTAGCCGAGAGCTTGAAATTATGAAATGAGTCAATTAAGAGAATTAACAGAACAGTGAACAGAAAATATCCAGACACCCAATTATAGACTATATGCTTATCATTTACCTCCAGTATGTCTTTGTTTATTTTTCCATCTTAAGACTTTCTCTATTGGGCACTTCACTTTACACCCATGTAAGTCTGCTTATGTACATAACATATACAAGCTATAGACTGATAGAGAAGATACATTCCAACAGCCAAACCCCTGATTTGAGGAAAGGTCCAATCTGTGTCAATTATTTTGTCCAGAACAACATGCCCACAGAATATAATCCAACCCAATCTAGTCTTCAGAGACTACTGTGATGATCATTGCAGAATGCGTCCAACGACCCTTCCCTTCTTCTCACACAGCTGCTGCACACATGCATATGTTCACAGCTGCTTCTCGAACCTGTTTGTGTATAGTCATATGTGATATGCTGAGTGCTTGAGTCCTCCTCGCTCTCAGGTTTCTGCTCTCGCTCTTGGATTTCTCCCAACCAATAGAATAGCACATATGACAGCGACCAATGAAACGTCACTGCGGGTGCGTTCACTTTACTCCTTACAGTGTTACCTCTACGTCACTTTCATGAGTTTCCGCTGTCATCACATGGATCCTTTTTTTTATCTTAAGGGGCGCTTATGCTTTTGTCAGATTTCCTAGTTATATGTGCAGCATGGTAATGCATTCATGCAAATGGATGCCAGGCTTGTGTTAAGTTCACTTAAATAAGCAAAGACTGTTGCTGGGCTGCTGCAGGACGCCAACATATTTCTCCATTTGAGCAGTTATGAATGGGAGCGTACAAACAACAACAAAGTAAGTAATTAAGACAGTGGAGGACCAAAGTAACTTCTATGAACTTTATGACAATAAAAAGGGTCCATAAAAAGGTGGGAAAATTCTTAAATTATCGCAAATATTTGTTTCAATCCATTTCAATCTGAGTCCATGCTACACTGAGATTTCTGCATTGCTTATAATATCTCTGGATTTTTTAAGACTGTATACATTTTTTTTTTTTTTTTTTTTAATGAACATAGAGTGTCATGGAATTATAGGATTAAGACAGCATCTTGACCACACTAGATTTTTTTCACAATGATTTCTTTAACTAAACTATGTAACATGAAAAGTGCTAACATTCATTACCTATTTTCCCGTGGACACATGATGTTGTCATACATCGTGACTCGGGCCTTCTTCGCCATCGTGTTCACGCATTAATTCATTCTGACTAATGCAGTGGCAGAGCAGATAGAACTCGCAACACAGTAAATGACCTAAGAGATCTACACTAGCGGGGTTAACTGACAGGTGGAAAACCAGCAGTGGCGAGGCCATAAATACCAATACATACTGGTCAATGCCATGCCCTCTGTCGTTTGGGGTTGAAGAACCTTCACAGGATAATTTCCCCCAAAAAGACAGCAAAAGCAGAAGTCTGAGAGCAGACGTTTCCCAAACGTGCAAGTGTGAGAAGAAGGACTCAGCATTAAAGCTTAGGGTAAAGACTAACCGTTTTAAAACATGAGTAAATCATATTTACTGGGGCAGGGTTTAAAAGAAAGTAACGCTCTTAAAAATAAAACTCTTGAAAGAAACAGAGCAATATTCTGAATCCAATGTCTGGTTTTGTCCAATCAATAGTCCAAAACACAAATATTTAATTTCTAACCCTATCAGTAAAATACAATTCATTAATACAACCGTTTTTTTTAATCTTTTTCTTTCTATTTGATATCATCTTTGATGTAATGGTGCAATGGAAATAGTGGCTGATTCAATGTGTTGATTAAGTTGATTAATGAGCTGGATACATCTGATCTGTTCATTTTCTTAAGAAGAAACACAAAATGTTGAATCTAGTAAGCACCAAGGCACCAATAAGACACTTATTGGACCCATACAAACGTATCACATGAAATACTGCGATCTTATGTAATATTATGGAGTGTCACATGTGCGCGTTTTAAATGTATGTAGAGCTCAATCAGTTCTCCTCCTCCATCGTGTTGTATTACATGAAAGGCTACGCGTGATAGGGGGGATGGATGAAGTGGAGTGAATTGAATATGCGCGTAATGACCTTGCGTTGCGATAAATATGTTTTATCAACGCGTCGAGACAGCAGCGAAGGGATGGAGCGCCTGAACACGGGAGCAGCGATCACGCCGGTGGGATATTTAATAGTATTATGTGTTTTCATTGCATGTTTTTCCCCCAAGGTTTAAGGCGAATAGGGCCCCCCGTTCCGGCGGCGGCGCGTGTCGTCATGAGTGACACCACCGTGATAATGGTGCACAAAAGAATAATCCAACAAGGCCCCCCTCCCCACACACACACACACACTCCCCCACCACCCCCATCCCTTCCGTACTGGAGGATACGGCACATTTAATAATATTACATAATGCCGCTGGAAATTAACATCAAGCAGTAACACAGCGACCCTACACGTCAAGATGAAGACAGGCGGGGGCCCTTGGGCGCCGCACGCGCTCCGTAAAGCATACATGTATATGTTGCGGCTGCCGGTCATTTCGCCCCCACCCTCAGACAGCCCGTACAGGACAGCACGGTGCCATCCGTTATATAAGGTGCCCCGGTCGTGTGCGCTGCGGCTCTCTTACCGCGGATGATGACGGCCGGCGGCAGTTCAGAAGGAGGAGACGGGATGATGGCGCTTGCTTGGGGAAGCGGCTGATGTTGCAGGCTGCACAGTTCCGGTGATGAATGGGGAGACAAGACGGAGCAGGTCCGCTCGTGAGCCACGGCAGAGGAGTCAGCGCCGACCACAAGCCCCTCCTCTCCCAGTGCGACGTCAGGCCCACATCATACTGGACTCACTGGAGCAGCTCAGCATCACTGCGCACCCCCCCCCCCCCCTGGCCGCGCTGGCCCCCCCCCCCCCCCCCCCCCCTGCGCTCTCTCTGTGTGCGTGCGCGCGTGGCTTTACAAGGTTGGATAATATCTGGTGGGTTCTAAGACATCGTTGACGCAGCGAGAACCGGACAAAATGTCCTCACTGCGCCAAAGGGCTGTTGGGGGGGTCAAACCTTGATTTTTAGGGTTAGAGTTAGAATTGGGTTGAAATTAAGATTAGGGTTAGGGGTTAGGGTTGTTTAATACATAGTGATGGCTATGGTGAGGAGCAATGGCATGCCGTTTTAATAATTTTAAGGTGAGGAAGACAAAGATTACGATAAGGACTTTCCACGTTGCAGGATATTAAGTAGTAATTCTGCAATCGTTCGGGATGCTACTGGTACTTGATTTGAGATTAAAGAATGTATTATGTTATTATATGCACAACAATTACACAGCGCAGTTGCTGGCAAATTATAGGGTCTCAGGCTCCCTCTAACTGCTCAAACAAAAAAGTATTGGGGAAATAAGCAATGGTTTAAAAAAGTATTATTTTAGAATAAATAAATAAATGAAGAGAAAGTATAACAGTAATACTTATATAACAGCAGAAAGCAAGGTGACCAGACTGCTCATATCTGTTCTGTTATCTAATCTATTCTATCTGCAGAAATAACAGTAATTGTGCAGAATGAGGTGCAGGTTTAGATGGTGCAGTTTAAGAGTTTAATCGTCGTATAACCTGAGGGATAAAGCTGGGTCTGAGCCTGCTGCTGCGGGCTCGGATGCTGGGGGATTGCAATACTTGATGATCATTTATTTTCAGGATTCTGTTATCATAACAAGTTAATTAGCAATGAATTCATGCCTTTTTATTGAATAAGTGTTGGAATGAAACAGACTGAGAGAACAAAACTTAAAATCCACCAAGGAAATATATATATATAT
>JAFBJU010000253.1:0-41312 GCA_016785305.1 Colistium nudipinnis | reverse complement strand
ATGTGTGTGTAAAATAACAACAACATTTCACTTAAACCGAAGGACAATGTGGAACATGGCAACCCCGTAGTGAACTACATTTCCCTTTAAGCTCTAGTTTGACAACCAGCCAATCGGCGCCATGACAGCTCTGCACGTGACGCAGAGTAAGTTCCTGCTGTGGCTCGAGGGGAACACATCGACATTCTGCCACGGGAGAATCGCACTTTGCGGGTAAGTAAATGCGTTTTTGCCGCTTTGAGGTCAGCCGGGGCTTTGTTATGTGTCCTTTCGGTGTGGTTACCGGGGCTTTCCGTGCACTGTGTTCGAGAAATTGCCCACATTTCGACTGGAGCAAGCCGCCGTTGCGTCTAGGCCTCTGCTATTTCCTGGTGCAACTCCACAGCTGTACCTATTGGAATGACCAAGTTGGAAAAGTTCAGTGGACGAGTTCTACGGGACCTTTGCTGCTCTCCAGCCCCCCGCCTGTCTTTGCGTTATATGGTTCCGACGCCTGCCCTTTTGTTAAAAAAAAAAATGTCAAAAAACAACAACAAAACAAACCCCGTTTGACTGTGTGTTCGCACCTCACAGCTGTCCACCACAGCGAAAACTGCTCGTTAGCATGACTTTGGAAAACAGTAGACAATCCAGACCACCCTGACTTCAACTCAGTCACCGGTCTTTTTTCGTTTCCCTTTTTCTACCACTGCTCATTAAAAGCAAGTGTGAATATCAACGCCACACTGGTATTGACGTGATGCTATCAGGTTGTCTCCTTCTGCTCATAGATGCAATCCAGTGTTCATACTGTAAATCTGAAGTCTTGTGGGGGAAAGTGAAGGTTTTTGCTTTGATATAATGGATGGATTTCAATCTCTAGTGGTATTATGCACTTCATGCTGCTCCAGGTCAAAGGGCCAGAGACACAAACGAAGCTGGGGTGGGCTTGTTTATTGACCAAATGGCCTCAGATAGAAATGAGACTAAATATTTGTGTTTGGCCTTTGGAGGGGTTTTGTTTTCCTAGACATCCGGACAGCGTGTCTGTGCAAACTCTAACCGGTTTAGTTACTGTGCCATCTTCTGACTTGAGCCAGATCAATGAATAACATTGCTCCAAAAAATGCATTTAAGAACACACACCATTGCTTCAATTTTAGTCTTGGGAAATCATTGTATATTGGCTTTAGATAGGCCTTAACCATGCAATTAAAAAAAAAAATATATATATAGTAATAATATTGTTCCTGTCATTTCCTTTTTGTTTCTTCAGTTGTAAATGCAGTTGTCTCTCTAAAGCAAAATGGTACATTGCACAGCAACACTGTATTGGTTGTCATTGGTATCAAGTCTACACCCTCCTTGGCTTTCACAGAATAAGGAAGTTTTCTTGACTGCTAGTTTCATATCTTTATTTGTCATGATTGATGTGCATGTATGATCATATACGGGTCTTCAGCAGCACCAGAGTAATTCTCCTTACTGAACATGTTTGTTGCAGGTGTATATGTTGTACAGTATGTGTGACAATTTTGAATAGATAAAAATATAATTTAGAGGTTCAATATTCCAGGGCTTGACACCAAATAATTTGAAAAAAGATTTCTACTTGGTGACCTGGTCATTGTGCTAAAACTGAAGCTTCATCCCACTGTATAAGAGAGATAAAATTAACATAATAATGTGAAATATAATTTGAGTGAAGCGGGGAGTTTAGAAGGCGAGATTGTAAATATGCACAGGTTCATTAAGCTCCAATGATAATGGTCATGAACAAATTAGCATGAGTAAACATTGAGCTGCATCTGGTCTTTTTCCGCTGGTGCTCATTGTCACTTAAAGTGGTTCAAATAACAAACAGTGGTATGTCATTATAGTAATGATGGCAGGCCTAAATTTAACTTGGCTGTTGTCGGCCTGTGTTCGCTCTGCATGCCAGGTTGCTGTCAGTACTTGTCAGTAGAAAGAGAGTTTGTGAGGTAGGAACCTCCACTCTCAAACAACACTGTAAAACCACACATGCACAGAGTGTTTCTCAAGTTCCAGCAACTCCAAAAGCATTATTTTTAGCGGATCACGTCATGTTACTATCAGGGCTGGTGTCTCCCAGTGGAGCTCACATAGCTAATAAGTAATTGAAGCTTATACATTTGACATTTTTGAACAATGACCTCAAGTATTTGAGATCCTAGATCATAATAGTGTGTTTAATAGAATTGGTTATGTTATTTCAATGTGTCAGATAAAAATGCAATTAAATCCGTTTGTGGATTGTGTGGTGCTGGTGGATTTTGTTTTGACGAGTATCGCAATGTTGGACTAAAAATCTCGTCAATTATATATATATATATAATGTATATTGTAACAATTATAACATTCCTCTTGGAACGTTTCGCTTGCCTCAGCTAAAAGTCTGCCTTGTGTCTTCCCCAGCCTGTGGAAGCCCCCTCCCTGAGCAATGGCCTCTCCGGTCTCTGTCTACAACTCCAATGCCTTGGACACACACATCTCCAGTGTAAGTGGATAAAGACTTGTTTTAAAATGTGCATTCATTTTCTTTCTGCCAATTAGCATCTTTAAGTAAGCAATAATGTATTTTCTAGTAGATTTACTTAAAATCATATTTTTTCTTTTGTGCTGTGCTCCAAAACTGTGATTAGGTGCATCCTCTTTGCTTCAACTTTTATATCTTTCTGTAAACACCATACATTGTCTGCAATTGTTTTAACTATCACTAACTCTTTGTTTGATTACTGTGAGATCGACTGGTAAATTGCAAGCTGCGTCTTAACTGCCCAGTCCACGTTTCCATCTCGTGCTCCATCCAGTCCTCACTTGAGAGAAGGACCCTGAGATATTTAACTCCTTAACCTGTTGCTAAGACTCCATCCCAACCTGATAAAACAACCCACTGTTGCACAATGCAAGTGTGGGAAGCCATCATTAGGCTGGGAAAAAAACACTAGTATTAGTGGTTAAATCAAGTATTAGTACAGACATAAACAAATGTATATAACAAAAAAATCCTTGAAGACTACTAAAGTGGAGGATCACCGGAAGAAGAAAAACCTCTTCATATAACAATAATGCGTGGTGTGTGTTTTTGTTTGTGTGTTTATAGACTTCCAGAGAGTCTCTAAAGATGGAGTTTTTAGCAGATGTGTCTCTGCTGCCGGGAGAGGACAGAATTATAGGTAAGTGTATAACAATGAAAAGGTGCCTGTATCTGTTGATGTTGTGAGATTCAGGCTGTCAATGATAAACTGTTCACATGTGCTTGACAGTAGCTTGTGTGTTGCCTACCACACCTAAGAGCTGTTTTTATCTATTTTGTAGATAAAGAAATCATCTACATCTGTCCGTTCAGTGGAGCTGTGAAAGGCAAAGTGTTGATCACCAACTACAGACTGTACTTCAAGAGCTCAGAGGCTGTAAGTCACATTGTGTGTGTGTGTATAATAACACCTCTCACCCCTTTTAATATAATACTTTGCTCTGTTATTACAGACTAAAGCTGCTCTCAGACATGCACGAGAGTAGATATACATATTTTCCAGTTTGTCCTTAGGGGCTGCATGGGAAAACACAAATGTCCACAAATGACACAACAGGCATTTCAGAAACTTTTCCTTACAATCCCATGGTCAAATTTGCAGACAATTTCTTTGTGAGCCCATGTGAGAACCTAGACCCAGGAACCTAAATCACAAAGCATCTAGTGGGCAACTATGTTTGACCACTTAGGGGCAGCCCAAACAAGTTGTAACATCACCTTTTAGTTTGAAGATGCAAAAAATGCACTCACATTTCAGTGTTATATGACATTATAATACAGACATCCGTTATTCAACCAGTTAAAGGTGTCATTGAAAACAAAAGTATAACAAAAGGTTATTTCAAATTGTCAAATGAAATATCAAAGCATTTATACGTTCATTAGAAAGGAATGTGGTTTTTCGTTTGTAATACATTGAATGTGAGCATAATAACTGACTGTGTTGTAGGATGTGGTGGTGGCTCTGGATGTTCCTCTGGGTGCCATCAGTCGGGTGGAGAAAATGGGTGGGGCATCAAGCAGAGGCGAAAACTCCTACGGTCTTGATATCACCTGCAAGGTGAGTGTGTCTAAGAGAGGGAAGCATTTGAGTTCGAAACAAGTTCAGCAATACTTCTTATAGTTCAAACGTTATTGTGAGATACATAAATGATGTAAACAATTCACAATACGCGTTCCCTGCATGAACAAATGCATTTGTTATGAATGCACTGAGAAGTAACCCAAATACAGTACTGCTGCAACCTTTAGATACTTTAACGTATCAAACTAATTGTCACGACTGCACTTTATGTCTTCCTTGTATTGAACACATCTTAATTTCCTTCTTTATTTTAGAGCATAGTCTTATCTGTGTGTGTCTTTGTATGTGCATCCTCAGGACATGAGGAATTTGAGGTTTGCGTTGAAGCAGGAGGGCCACAGCAGACGTGATATCTTTGAGCTCCTCTTCAGACATGCCTTTCCCCTCTCACATGGTCTGGTAAGTACGATTTCTCCCACCATCTACTGAACGTTTACTTCTACGTGTAAAAACAAAACAAAACGTATTCTAATTTCCACAGATAATTCAATCCATTTTGATTGATTAAACTATGACAATAAGAAGAATATGTAGGGAGTAAACATTCAAATACACTGCAAATGAGTGTTTAATTTACCTGGTGTAACACAATGGTGATTGTTTATATTTTAAGGACTGTAGAATGCTTGTCATACACTTATCAGCTTCTGAACACCATCTCTTAGTTTTAAAAGGCGGTATTTATGCCAGAGATTCAGAATTACTGCTCTACGAAGGAACCTCTAACATCTAGCCAGCATGTTTGTTGATTGAAGGGATGCTACTGGTCTGATTCAGTGTCACTGTGCAGGTGCTGCCTTAATATCACTAGAAATAACAGAGTCTTTTTCCTCTCTTCTGTTTCCAGCCCATGTTTGCATATGTGACTCAGGAGAAGTACGAGGATAGCGGCTGGAATATCTACAAACCCATAGAGGAGTTCAGACGCCAGGTAAAGGAGAAAAACTTCACGAGAAGTTCAAGTGCAACTGCTCTTTTTATGATGCTGATAAGGATGACCGTTGTCTTTTGTAGGGCTTACCTAATAACAAGTGGCGTATCACATTCATCAATAAGAACTACGATTTGTGCGACACCTACCCCACTGTACTGGCTGTCCCCTTTAAAAGTAAAGAGGAGGACCTCCGAAGAGTTGCTGCATTCAGGTCAAGAGGACGCATACCGGTGAGCGCAAGACTGCTCTATATCCATTTCTACAATTTGTGAGTCTTACCTCAGTGTCTCCTTAACACTGGTTGGGACCCCACCCCCCCAAACTGTCTTGTCCATTTATCACCTCCGCATCTGTGGTGTCCTCCTTTAGTCTCCCCATCTGTTCTCTTCTCTATTGTCTCCACATCCCTTTTGTCTAATATCTGTAATCTCTCCATCTGTGTTGTTCGTTGGCTCCACTGTGGTTTCACTCTCCGTCATCTCTGCTTCTGTCGTGTAGTCAATATTTTAATCCCATTCTTTTTACTTAAAACTGAAACGTAGCTCCTTGACTGCGAGACACGTCTGAATGGGGTAGCACTAAGCCTTATCTTTTTACTGTTTTTCATGGTGCAATTGCCACCCTTGTCTGACAGCACTGACCTGTGTTTGCAAATATGTCATCATGCCTGTGTCCCTCAGGTCCTGTCATGGATCCACAGGGAGAACCAGGCAGTGATCGCCCGCTGCAGTCAGCCTCTGGTGGGCATGTCCGGCAAAAGGAACAAGGATGACGAGCGCTACCTGGACCTGATCAGGGAGGCAAACGACACCCCCAGGCTCACCATATATGACGCCCGGCCCAGCGTCAACGCTGTGGCCAACAAGGTCAGAGAGGGGGGAGGAAGTGCTGTCAGGGGGTCAGAGGGCTGGTTTGACAGTCAGGAGGGTGCACTGCAAGTTGCCAATGTGACATGCTCATCAGTCAGTCTGAAATAGCCATGAACACATGGAGTCAGCATATAGAGACTGTGAAGTTACTTTGAAAGCTTGAATGTGTTTTGGCAATGCGAGACATTGCATATTTGACATTGTATAGGTGTTATAAACTGATGTCTTCCCTTTAAGAAAACTATAATTAGCAGTAAATTTAAATATTCTTTCAATTACCAATTCGCTTTCCCATTATATTTTAAATATACAGCCAAATCAGTTCCCATAGTATTCAGGTTTCAGGTGTGTTTTTTGCAACCAACAGTCCAATGGCGCCCTCCGGTGGAACAAAAAATCTGGAACTCGTAATTACTGAATGCATTTGGCTGTACTTTGACGGTTTATTACTGCAACAACTTGCAACGTGTCCCTAGCCACCCCTTTAAAAAAGCTTCCCAGACCTGCACCCTTGTTGACCCTTCGACAAATATCCTTTTGGCTGGACAGATTTTTGCTGTAACGCCTTGAGTAATGAATGGGCATACAGTAAATTCTCCTGTTTTATTTTTCTTATCTTAACACCGTTAACATTGCAATTCCCAGGCCACTGGAGGAGGCTACGAGGGTGACGAGTACCAAAATGCCGAGCTTGTCTTCTTGGACATCCAGAATATCCACGTCATGAGGGAATCCCTGAAGAAACTTAAAGACATTGTATACCCAAATGTGGAGGAGTCACATTGGCTGTCCAGTCTAGAGTCTACACACTGGCTTGAACACGTTAAAGTAAAAAGAAACATTTTGTAACAAAAAAAAAAAAAATGTGCCTTTTCCATCTGTATAAGTCTTTTTCTAAATGTTTAACCGCTTCTCGAAATCCGGTCTCTTTTTCTAGCTGGTGTTGTCTGGAGCCATCCAAGTAGCAGACAAGGTTTCCAGTGGAAACTCGGTGGTGGTCCACTGCAGTGACGGCTGGGACAGAACCGCTCAGCTCACGTCTCTGGCCATGCTGATGCTGGACAGTCACTACCGCACACTCCGAGGATTCCAGGTCAGTGAGAGAACAGAACGGCACTTGAATCTTAAGTGAAAAGAATGGACAGATAATTTACCTCACATCCATATTTAAACCGTTAACCTGACGCAATGATGTTTTAGGTGCTGATTGAGAAGGAATGGATCAGCTTTGGGCACAAATTTGCCTCAGTAAGTCACGTTTTTTTCTACATCTTCTATGCCGTGAAGAAATCGGAAGTAGCTAACTTCCATGTTAATCCTTTTTGTGTACCTGTGCAGAGGACAGGCCACGGTGACAAGAACCATGCAGATCAGGACAGATCACCCATCTTTGTGCAGTTTATTGACTGTGTGTGGCAGATGACTAAACAGGTATGTTCATCACGCATCATTATCATGCTGAACTGATGGAGAAAGTATCCTCTGTAAATGGCAGGGCCTTTCTTTCAATGGTATTGCTTGATCCAGCTGTATAGATCTAATCAGATCCGATTGTGTCTCCCTAACAATTTTTTTCAAAAAGACACAGTGAGAATCAGGTCGTACGGTGCACCTTTATTGTGTGTATGTAATGACACTAGGCCCATGGCAGGCTTTCCTGTGTCTCATTTGAATACTTTGTAATTGTTTTCATCTTTAGAAGTTATTTCTGCTGCAGCCTCAAAACATCCTCTCCCGATTCTTCTCCCCCGCAGTTTCCCACAGCCTTTGAGTTTAACGAACGCCTTCTGCTGACGATCCTGGATCACCTCTACAGCTGCCGCTTTGGCACTTTCCTCTACAACTGCGAAAGTGCACGAGACCAGCATGTAAGACCACGTGGACATTTTTCACTGACTACCCTGAGCTGCCCCATGACATACACTACACACAAGCCTACTTTGACCTTACGGACACACCGTTTCTGTTTCTGTGTCGCAGGAGCTGAGGTCGAAGACGGTGTCACTGTGGTCTCTGGTCAACAGTAAGATGGAGATTTATTTAAACCCATTCTACACCCCTGAGTCTGGTAGGGTTCTCTACCCTGTTGCCAGCATGCGTCACCTAGAGCTGTGGGTAACTTACTACATCCGCTGGAACCCACGCATTAGACAACAGGTAATCATTTTATTTATATAGCACCTTTTAAAAAAAATAAAATATACAAATGTAGTGCTTTATACTTTAAAAAAATGAGATAATGCAACTAAATAAAACATATAAGATATAAGTATATGGATAGTTGCATCTATGACAGTTATAAATAAGCCACACGTTAAAGAGGTTGGCACTTGGCTTTTTTCCTCTCCATGACAACTTGCTACAATTGGCGATTTTATTGAATGGATTTTCATATGTGCACAGTCAGTAAAGTAGAGTGTTGTGTGTTCCAGCAGCAGAGTCCGGTGGAGCAGCGCTACAAGGAGCTGTTGGCCCTTAGAGACGAGTACTTGAAAAAGCTGGAGGAGCTGCAGCTGTCCGACTCTCCTTCCTCCCGATTGGCCAACAGCCCCACTGCCAACACATCCTCCTCCACCTCCTCCACACCCTCACAGCAATACACACATCTACAAACTCCCTTCTGAAGCTCTGGTGACGCGCACGCACACACACTCTGACATACTTGTTGACTTGCACTTACGTCTTTTTTCTCTCCGATTTCTGTCAGTCTACCACACATGCAGGGAATTAATAAGTATTGTGCGGTCCTTAATGTGGATAACAAAGAATGCTACTAAGTTAGATTTGATTGTTAACTCTAACACGATAGCGGTGATGATGGTGATTTATGCAAAATGTCACAGCACAGCCTTGTCACAACACGTCTCTATAACCACAGTTATCACACAGTGAAGCCTTAAAGACATTCTGTGGTTTTCAGTGCAAGGGCTTGAACACACAGGACACACAGCTGTTGCAGCACGGCTGGGCTGATGTTCATTCGGCACTGTGCATTGGGCGACACGGGTCTTCACCTTTGTAATGTTGAGTTGGACAAAAGATAAAGTCCGTACTTTCATTGTCCATTTAATAAAGAATAATAACCATTTGCCCCAAAAATAGAGCCTATGCAGTTAAGTCAAGGGACTAATCTGTATTTAATTTCAGAACCCCACTTTGACTCTTGCCCTTGTCCCATAACACAATCGTTGGTGTCCTGTGTGAGCAAAGCATAATGTTAACCATGATGTTGTACTAATCTCACTATTTATACTTCTTCCTACTTGCTGCACCGAGTGTCGCCCTTTTCCCACTCGCAGTCAGAGCAGGAGTTAGAGCAGCTGCAGAGCGGAAGGAGGAGAGGAGTGTGTGAGGCTGGCAGCGTCTTTAGTGGACATCCAGCTGAGTCTGTATATCAGGTGTGTCCCATTCTGATTGGTGTGGAAAATCTTCTTGAGCACCTTGACGAAAGCTAGAGTTGTCTCTGTCATGTCTGCGTTATCAGCTGAAGCACTATTTTCCAGCACTTCCTAAGCTATGGCACAGAGAACAAATACAGTTCCAGCCAATGAGAATAGTTAGAATTTGTCATTTATTTACTTAAGAATCAGCTTTGGTGGGGTTTCTTTTTTTTTGTATATCTGGTTCTCAATATGGTATAGGGAAATGAAGTGGTGCTAACCTCTGATCCTACACCTTCTCTTGTACATTTATGGCCTCACTGATCACAGACTACTGTTTTCAGCATATGGTTTAGGGACAGAGATGTGAAAAAAAATCCAAAATGACTTTTTTTTGCATATGAGCCCGTTGGTATTGTTAGAATTCACAGAACAATCACCGACAAGTCACTTGTGATCTAATAGCACATGCCTTTTGGACTGGTTATGGTTTAAGTATCTTCTGGAGTTAGATAATTGGGCAGACTTGTTTAAAATACCTGTTAGACACCAAATTATAGCTTTGTGTAGAAAAATTGACTTGGTGTCAACAATGAGTGCTCCTCCTTTGATTAACCTGCTCCTTCAGCTTTGTTATTTTTGCAGAGCTGTTGTCTACACAGCAATGTGTGGAGTAATTCAGGACATGACATGGACAACAGTGTGTGTATGTGGAGTAGAGGCATGTGGAAATAAGAATCCAATAGCCCTATTATAACAATAGAATTTAAAGTTTTCAAGAAATCGGCCGATATATATATATTTTTTGCTGGTAAAATCGAAATTCTTGTTACTGAGTTGCTTTTGAAATCAACGGACATAAACCCACGATAGAAAAATTATGATATCTGTCAAACATGTACTGTATGTATTGTATCATTCAGTCTAATGGGAAATGGCTGATGGTCCTCAATCTCTGGTGCTTAATTTCCAGCCCAGGCCACTTAATAAAGGGCTGGGGCTCGATAACCGCAGTGCTTTGGGAGCAGCATTGGAGTGGTTTTTGTGTTGCCCGTGCATCGTCATCTTAAAATCCCCACTCTAAAGGTTTACCTTGGAACTGCTTGGTAGCAGTTGTTTTACCACTACCACTGCAGCACTCTTTGCTAAAAATAATAATAGGTATATGACATTGAAAATCTTCATCCGTAATAGTTTCATAGATTCTAAAATTAGTTTCAACTAAGCATCAGCATTTTCCCAAGATCTATTTTCAAACCTATACCCCCTGACATGTTAAAGTTCTCAATAGAAATGCAAGTGCGAGGAGTTCCAGATGTTTGACCCCATTTGTCAATAAAATAATTATTGTCAATGAATATTTCATGACTTAAACTTAGAAGACTTTATGATTTGAGACAACGCCGACACTTTTAGTGTGACTTTTAATAAAGCAATGTCCAACACCTCAAGTTGCACATCTCATAAGCAGAGGCAAAAGAGCAGTTCTCAACAATTGGATTTTTTGGGGGAGTTGCAGCTGAATCCTCTGTGGGTGATGGACACAGAATGTCACTTTACCTCTGGAACTGTTGATCCCTTTAGTATCTCCTCCCACCATGCTTTTCTACAGCAACCTCGTACAACAGACTCTTGGTACATGTTCCCTCACACACCTGCGAAATGGCTGGAGTTCCAGCAAAGGGGAAGCCTTTGTGACCCGGGATGATGTCTTGCATGTACAATATGACAGGGTTATGTTGGAGTAATAAGTCATAAGTCATTTTGTAAAGCGCTTTAGGTCACGTCCGGATTTGTGCCTTGATTCCTGTGAGAATCGCCCTGTGCCGTGTTTGAGCTTGACTGCTGTGTAGTTGGTCCCAAAGGAAGACAGCCTTGTATACTAAGGTTGGGGAGGAGGCCGTGCTGTTTGTTGTTTATGCGTTTGAGCGAGCGTGAGGTGGGATTCGTGCTACAGACAAACCACACCGCAGTTTCCCTGCCTCTTTTTTGTCCCCTGCACTGTGATGTGGGAACAGGTCATTGTTGCATGAGAAACTACACATTTCCTGATCTAACTCCAATGAACCCTATTTGTTTAGTCATCATGCCCCCTTTGTTATTCAAATAACGGTAAAAACAAAAGTTTTTTTTCCACCTTATAATATCCATTACCAGATCATTTTGAGGATGCACAGGGTTCTCGATTGAGTTTCCAAACTCAACATTTACTGGGGAGTATTATAATAATATAAGGTTATCTTTAAGGCAGAATTATATATTCGGTTCGGAGAGAACAGGCTACCTGCAAGTATGTCGAATCTCAAACATGACTTTTTCTATGGTGGATGGAGTTTCTGATTTCCCGTGTTGACGAAGAGGTCTCCTCATTTTAGTTCTGCAAAAAGGAAAATTCTCATAAGTATTTCCCATTTTTGGTTAAAAGGGTTATGTCTCGCTAAGGAGGTATGACAACGAAGACAGTGTTAAATGTGTTGATTGGGTTTTCATGTTTTTAGGGGAAAACAGAGGAAATATCTATTTTTTTTATTTTTTACTTTGTACAAGCACCGTGATGTAATTACCTCATTCGAAACCTATTTTACTGTCAAAAGCTCTATTGTTGTAAAATACAAATATTTTGTGTAGTGTAAAATCTTACAGTTTTATAAAAAGGAAAGTAATGTTGGTTCAGAAATAGTTCGTATATTGTGGATTTTTTATTTTCTTTTTGAGGGCATTTTTTTTTGGTTTTGTAATTGCTTACCCAGGGTGGAAAGGCAGAAGCTTCTGGATACTGTCCACTTGTCACACACCTTGTGATGGTGTCCGTTCATTTCTCTGATGGATTGGTTTGTAGATACATTTGGCTTGATGGTAATGAAACTGACAAGTATGTGTGTCACTGCTCATTTCACTTCATTTCATTTGACTCATTTATTAACATAGGGTATTGTAGTTTTCAGGGTTTGTGTCATAATAATAACCTACTTCTTATGTACACATGAAATGTGTTTCAGGATCTTTTTGGTATCAACAATGGGAATTTGCCAAAAAGGTGTAAGCAGAATACATTTCAAATGTATTTCTTTTAATCATTTTATATCCTCTCCACAGTTTGTTGGGTGGCTCCTGTTGTGTAAATATTACTGATTAAATTAATTTAAGTATCTCTGTCTCTTGTTCTTTTTATGTGTTGTTTTTTTTATACATTATTATATTATTTATATATTATTTTATGCCTTGTTGACCTCCCAAAACATGACCAAATCACAAAACAAGGAGAGGTCCGATGTCCCATATTTCTCAATATATCTTAATGAGACTCACATAGAGTAACCCAATAATAACATTAAATGTTCTCTAGCTAGTAAATGTATTTATGATTAGTTATTAATTATCATTTAATTTAAGATTTTAAATGTTAAAGGTGTATTTATTTGCTGCATATCATAAATCACTTTGCTTTGGTGATTATTGCGCTACTTGACCGAAGTGGGCGGGGCTTCACCGGAAGAAGGAGTTGTCAGTGACGAGAGGAAGTAGGCGAAGAAGAACACACACACACACACACACACACACACACACATACACACACATACACACACACACTCTGAGGGCGGAAACCAGAGTTCACTTCATCCACTTCCGCGTCCTTGCAGGAAAATATTCCGCTCACAGCGGCGCACAGATGGAGAAGCAGTCCGGTGTCGGTGGAGCGGCGGACGGAGTGGGGCCGAACCGAAAGCCCTGGGGCCTGGCGACGTGTGGACCAGCCGCCGGTGATACCCTGGACAGGTGAGCAGAGTCCATCTGACCAGAAAGGATGTGACAGTCTCGGCCATCAAATTTGTCCACATACGACGCTGTTACGTTTCTTCCTCCGTTTATTATTTCCGAAAAGTATAGTTAAATTCACATTATGTTTGGAACGGATTACATTGAGCACCTGCCATTTGCTGCAATTTATGTTCAGTCAAGATTAGAATACCAGATATATATTCCGTACAGTACAGTAGCTAACAATGAATAGACCAGCTAATATATGAAGGCGAATTTATAAATTGCCACGGTGGATATGAAGTGGAATAAAAATGTTAGGGGCTGTATGGAGGGATAACTCAATGCAAACGAACGAAAACAGAACAAAACAAGCCGATTTCACTGTCAAGTAGGCGCTGATAATGGCAGTTCCTGTTTATCTCCATCATTTCCGTTTCCGTCCGTGTGAAGCTGCTCACACGCTCATCATCTCTCAGCTAAAAATCAAAACAATGCGGCGTTATTACCTCGAACTCCGATATCTATTAATTATACGGTATGTATTATCAATATATTTGAAATTAATTGTCATGGTCATGTTCTACAGGCCAAGGACCATTGTGTAAATGCACAGATGTTTTCACAAATCGCCTTGCACGCATGCTCATCAATGCTCAACACTACTGCATCATATTTTTAATAATCTAGATTAGTAACTATTGTAACCAATATATGATGTCAAATTATAATTTTGTAATAGTTTATTTTTACAATGCTATTTCTGTGTATTCTAACCTTTCTTTTTATGGAAAGGTTATGGGTTCATTTTATCTTGTGTGTATAGTCATTTAGCATGCAGAGATTCTTGAAATATGCATTTTGTTGGCTGACACATACGACATGATGCAATGATGATATACAGTACATTAACTCTTTTTTTTCTTCTGTTCAGTCCAACAGGATCTCACGTTGAGTGGTGTAAACAGCTGATAGCCGCCACCATCTCCAGCCAGATCTCAGGATCGGTACCCCCTGACATCGTGAACAGGGATAACAAGGTAGCTATCGCCCTCTGATACACCAACACACCCTCACACTGCTGACAGCGTTTTCTCATCAGTTTGTGTTTTGGAACTGGTAGGCTGGGAGAAGACCAGATTTCATGGTAAGACTGGAACAAGTGGCTGTATGTACTGTATGTGCAGATGTATGTATGTAGGTATGTAGGTATGTAGGTATGTAGGTATGTAGGTATACGCAAGAGCTTTGCGTGTACAGCGTATGCATTTGTCCAGTCTGTCACTTTGCAGACAAACTACTGCTGAGCTGCAGTACACTGTCTGAGCTTTCTACACATGCACATTAGTTCGATACATAATTAAAACATTATAATAATAGTATAAAGAAAACTCTGCATTTATGCTTGAATCAATAGGTCAAAATAGAGGAAGGCATATGTATGCAGTGGGCCGAGATATGACATTAGGTGTATTCGTCCTGTATAATATATCCTGGATAATATTTGCTGAATACACTGCAATTCGATTTTTCGCTTCACTCATGTGAAGCAGTGTGTCAGTTCTAATTAAAGCTGGCCATCTTTAGGTATGTTGGTTATTGCCACTTACGGTAACAAGGTCTCTGGAATGACACATAGTGTTAGAGTTAGAGCTAGAGATAAAAAACAAACAACATTGTTTTCACTTGTGTAGAATAAAGTGTAATGTCACGTACTGTATGTGCTTATGTTTTGCTTGTCCTTAAATCATGTCTGCGAACGCATTTGTTGCACTGTTCTGCAGCCCTCCTCCGATTGATTTAGCAGCTCTCAGATTTGCTTTCGGCTCTTGTGCTTTGGCGCCAGTGTGTCACCAAACACCAAATTGTTACCTTGTTACAGAAATCATTTCTCACAGTAAAAGTGACTTTCACCTTGAGATCAGGGGGTATATATATATATATATATATAAAGTGGTGTCCTATTTTACGTGAACTGCGTGTTTGTGTGTGTGTAGGTGTCCAAGAGGCTGAATTCCATGGTAAGAGTTGCACACAGATATTTTTCCTCCTGGCTTCACTGCAACTATTTTTCAACAGTTTTTAAATGTAAACATTTCTATAAGAAATGTATCTCTCCTTATAATTTTTTATTTTATTCTGATAAACTTTTCCACAAAACTCGCCATGGAAACCGATCTCTGGATTCTGCTGAAGAACGTTTGTGAATGAGGACGACACATCACACTGTGACGTCACTCAAGACCACCAGTGAACAGTTTCTTCTGTTCATTGGAGTGGGAACTTTGAAAGAAAGATTTGGGGGTGGATTTGGATTATTTTTCTTTTTTTTATATATTTGAACTTCGTCCCAGTACCACATTTGATCTGTATTGGTGTTTTGGCACTCATGGTCTTGGGGTTGTGGAACAAGTAGAATTCAAACCTGTCTCTGAAACCTGGAACTTGCGTTTTTGTTATGTTCCAGGTACGAGTCAGTGACAGTGTTCGACAAACAGAATAATCTTTGTTACGTAATGTCACTTTGCTCTCTCTCTTTTGTTTTTCTTTTTCTCTCACTTTCTCCATGCTGGCTTGACCCTGCAGCAGGATTTACATGATGAAGGGCTTTGTTACCATGGAGATAGTGATTCTGAGCATCCTTCCAATGCTTCGGCAAGTCTTTCCCTGTCTGTCCTTCCCCCTTGACTCTGTCCCCGGTTTGCATGTCTCATCCTGCTCCTCGTCTCCTCTCGTCTCTGTTCGAAGGACGGCAAATGTGACATCTCCAGTGGAGGAGGCTGTTGATTTGCATTGTGTGAAATGTAGATGTTTTGGCCCATCCTCAGGACAAAAAGTCAGGTTATGATCTTATTCTGAGACAACCTAATTCACCTAAAGATATTATAGAGTCGTAGGATGGGGAATGTGTTTTTTTTTTTCATTCTTTTATTTCATCCATTCATGCGAGTACTTTTCCCAAGATGGTTTGTTTTCACCTTGCAATCATATGCACCGTTTCTGTTCTTTCTCCAGTGATTTAGTGTGTGTCTGTTAAGAAGGTCTTACGTCCCGATTGTTGTGTTAACAGATATACGAAATGCACGTTCCCTGGTCTCTTTGGGTGTCCTTGTCTTCTGCGCAGATTTGATCAGTTTTCCCTTTCATTCGTATGTTTGACACCACCTGTCTGTTCCTTAACCAAACCCTTCTGCAGGAGCACTTGTGTGCTGCACAGGTCTATGTTGTCGTCGTCATACTGACTTGTGTGTGTTTGTGCGTGTGCTGCGCACAGAACCTTCCGGCTCTGAGATATGGGGCGCGGACGAAAATGTTCCAGAACCACGTCCCACTGCTGCCAGGAGAGAGCGTCCAGACTACAGGTCTGTCTGCGAAGAACAATGCTTATGTATTCATTGTCTTGCACACAATTGGATCGCTTCTTCCTTCAACTTTGAACGCGCCACATAAATATTGTTCTTGTTTGTTTTCACGTGCATGCCGGTGTGCAGTCAAGGATGTGATGTACATCTGTCCATTCAGCGGTCTGCTGAATGGGACACTGACCATCACAGACTACAAGCTCTACTTCACCAGCTTGGAAAGGGTACTGTACCCATTTTCATGTGTTATTGTGTTATTCATGTCTCCACAAAGTCGCATTAAGGGGCAGCCGGCTGTTGTGTGTGTGGTAATGTCCGTCGTGTGCACGCGCAGGAGTCTCCGTTTGTTCTCGACGTGAACCTGGGAGCCATCAGCAGACTGGAGACCATCAGCGTTCCCACCCAGGGAGAGAACACCAAAGGACTGGAGCTGGTCTGCAAGGCAAGACGTTTACGACGCACACAGTGTGTAGAAATGAATTGTTGGATCCGTCAAACTGACCTCGTATTTACCTTTTTTCTACCAGGACATGAGGAGTCCCAGGTTTGCCTACAAGGCAGACGAGAGCCGTCCAGACGTGGTCGAGGCTCTGGCCAATTATGCCTTCCCGCTCTCCCACAGCCTGGTCAGTTTCATTCAAATGCCGATAAATAAATGACATCAATCATATTTCATTTATTAATGAGGCCTCGGAGACATCTGCAGCATCTCCAGTGCAACTGCTTCCGGCAGTGACCCGATGCTTTGACTTCCTTCCCGCAGCCGCAGTTCGCGTTCCAGTACAAGGAGCAGTTTCCAGTCAACGGCTGGAAGGTGTACGACCCCGCGGCCGAGTACAGGCGACAGGTAACTGCACACGGACTCCGAATCTGCTCGCACGACACACGCGGACTCTGACGGAGCAGAGACAGCGCGCCTCTCTTTGTTGCTTTCACAAAACCACGTCTCAAACCATGTCACCGCACGGATCCATTGGAAGTCTGACTGATTCGGAAAATAAACGCGCGCGGGTTTGCACCTGAAGCCGTATGAATTGAGGAAATGTGTAAAAAAAACAACAACTTCAAAATATAACAATGGGTCGTGAAATAGCAAGGTTGTACGGAATGTGCTCTTCTCTGATGCCGTCCTCTTGGGTGTGTTGGGATTTGTTTATCTCCAGGGTCTCCCCAATGAGAGCTGGACCATCAGTAGGATAAACAGCAACTACGAGCTGTGTGACACCTACCCCTCCGTCCTGGTCGTCCCCACCAACATCACGGATGACGACCTGAAGCGAGTGGCCGTGTTCCGAGCCAAACACCGAATACCGGTCAGTCCGGGGGGGGGGGGGGTAACTAAAAACGTTTTCTATTGGTCCTCAACCTGTGCTTCCTGCAGGTCCTGTCCTGGATCCACCCGGAGTCTCAGGCGACCATCGTACGAAGCAGTCAGCCCCTGGTTGGACCTTCGGATCGTCGCTGTAAAGAGGACGAGCGCTTCCTCCAAATCATCATGGACGCAAACGCCCAGTCGCACAAACTCACCATCTTCGACGCACGGCAGGGCACCGTGGCGGTCACCAACAAGGTACAACACGTTCATGTGGTTGTGTTGCTTTTTGTCTCTCTCTCTTCTCACCTTCACGTTTCAGCTTGTCTCCGAATGTTGATGTCGCCTTCTCTTTTATTTGTATGTTTTTTTTCAACCCCTTTCCGCTCTGCCACTCCGCCGCGCGCAGGCCAAGGACGGCGGCTTTGAGAGCGAAAGCTTCTACCCAAATGTGGAGCTGAACTTCCTGGAGATCCCCAACATCCACGTGATGAGGGAGTCGCTGAGGAAGATGAAAGACGTGGTGTACCCCACCATAGATGAAGCCCACTGGTACTCCGCCATTGACCAGACGCACTGGCTGGAGTACATTCGGGTAAATCCAACACACTATGATCGACTAATATTTGTTCCTGTATCGAAATTATAGAAAGACCTACAAAGTCTATCAGACTTCGCAGAGGCTATAAGATAGAATAAGGTGGACCCTTATTGTCCCACAGCGGGGAAATGTATGGCGTTGCATCAGCTGACTCTTATACACCCCACTGTGTTGTTGTTTGTTGTGTAGCTGTTACTGGCGGGAGCGGCGAAGGTGGCCGACAAGCTGGAGTCCGGGAAGACGTCGGTGGTGGTCCACTGCAGCGACGGCTGGGACCGAACGGCCCAGCTCACCTCTCTGGCCATGCTGATGCTGGACAGCTACTACCGCACGCTCCGAGGATTCCAGGTCACTCACACACACACACCGCAATGTCAACTACGTATATGTCCCGCGTTCTCCGTCTGTACCGGTGCAATCACGCGGCGTACGTGTGCGTTTTGTGTCGCAGGTTCTGGTGGAGAAGGAGTGGATCAGCTTTGGACACAAGTTTGCCGCGGTGAGGACGTATACTATGAGCAGATATCAATATCACAGCCACTGAAACGCTTCCCGTTGTATTCATGGTGTTTAAAGGTCGCAGATGTACAAAATAGTTTTCCCCGTTTTGTAGCGCGTGGGTCACGGTGATGAGAACCACGCCAACTCGGAGCGCTCCCCTCTCTTCGTCCAGTTCATCGACTGTGTTTGGCAGATGACTCGACAGGTCAGAGGCACATATCAGGCTTTGTGAACCTATTGAAATATTTTCCCAACTCCATATATATATATATATTTCTTCTCTCTTCCTGTGACTGCAGTTCCCAGCAGCCTTTGAGTTCAACGAGCTCTTCCTGATCACCGTGCTGGACCACCTCTACAGCTGCCTCTTTGGTACATTCCTTTATAACGGCGAGGCGGAGAGAGCGTCCAAGGTATGTGCCATTTTTTTCTTTTTTTATAGACGGTAGGGTGATGTGGGTCAAATTGAAACACTCCTCCGTCCCGTTGCAGGAGGTGCAGACCAACACGGTGTCCCTGTGGTCCTACGTCAACAGGTAAGACGGGTGCCTCCGTGACAGCAGTGGTCGGGGTGAATGTCAGGAGTGAGACTGACCCTTTTTGTTTTTGCCAGCCAACCCGAGGACTTCACCAACCCCTTCTACGTGGACTACCAGCATCACGTTCTCTATCCGCTGGTCTCCTCCAGACACCTGGAGCTGTGGACCAGCTACTACGCCCGCTGGAACCCACGCATGAGACCACAGGTACGCCGCTTCTGACTGATAGGCAGGGTGGGGAGCAGAGAAATGTTCATCGTGAACCTTTCTTGTCATGTATTATTTGCGTTCCAGGTGCCAGTGCACCAGACTCTGAAGGAGCTGCTGATCCTGAGAGCCGAGCTGCAGAGGAGGGTGGAGGAGCTGCAGAAAGAGACCTCCTCCCACTCCCTGTCCTCCCCCGAACACTCCCCTTCCCCCTCACACACCACGGGAACTCCGCTGCACACTGCTGTCTGACACACACGCACACATGTTCATGTCACCCCAGCCCCCCACCCGTTACCGTCTGCCATTTCCAGTTTAGGCCAATTACGGAAATATAGCGAGGATAACTTTGTTCATAACGGGGAAGTTTGTTACATTTATATTAACATTCCTACATTTTCAAAGTGGAAATGATCTCAAGGTGGTAAGTGTTTAAAAAAAGTATTTAAAGAAAGTATTAACCTGAAGAAATATGTGTGATCTTACCGAACCCTCCTTTGCTTATTATTTATCTTATTTAAAATGTCCCTCCAGTCGAGGTTTGCCCCCTGTACTTGGGGATTCAGAATTTCTGAGTCCAGCGAAGGAGCCGCCAGTGTTAGGTTTTAATTTCTTTTCTTTTTTTTTAAGAAATGCTCCATTAAGTCTCAGGGCTGAAAGACTTTCTCAAGGCTGTGTGTTGCATGTTACAGTTTGCCCTGCAAATAGTCCCTGTCACACTTCTAATATGTCAGTGTTGGGGTCACCAGTCATCTTGCAATCATAGCGGCCAAAATATCAATAATAATAATAATAATAATAATAAATCTTTTTTTTCTCTGCCTTAGTGGTAGTTCATTCAGTCCTGTCACTGATTTGCTACCTGCAAACAACTGCCACAGGAACTGAATCCCAAATCTTCCCTCTCCTATAACTGAACACTGCCTTATTGTTTTCCTGTACTTTTTTATAAAAAAAAAAAAAGGAAAGAAATATGATTCTGCTGCATGTGTCTACCATGTCACTGTTGTTGTCGCTGTTGCCCTTTTGTTCATATAGCCAGCCACTATGCCCTTTCCTTAGTTTTTAGTATAAACTATAAATCACTGTCAACCTATGGAAGCTGAAGTTTGAATCCTGTCTTTTTATGTAAATAACGATGTTTGTTGAATTGTGTAAATGCCCGTAATGAGCCATAGTCACTTCTCACATTCCATTTTAAAAATAAAAACAGAGAAAATCAAGATACCAGTGTCATCCCTGGGTTTTCATTCAGTTTATTTTATATTAGTAACACATACAGTTCCTGTAACATGTTGCCAGAGAATTATAGTGGAATAAGAGAGAAGCAGAGCTCGCTATTACACTTAAGCAATAAAGACATTAACCTGACAGGAAGACATGGAGTAAGCTACAAGAAAGTGTACAATACAGTGTGTAAAGAAAAGCATGCAGTGTGTGTCTGTGTTTGAGAGCAGTGTACTGGATAAGTGAGTATGCATCGTATGCGACAGGAAGCCTTGCAAAGCCAAATAAGTTATTTGAAATGTCACAGTGGGAACGAGACCGTTGGTTTTCATCAGAATCTGTTGGTGGATAAAGATGTTGTTTTTTACATTGCAGGATTGAAGGCTGGCTTTGCATGGCGTGGTGGCGGGAGGAGATGCATGGCAGGCACTTGAGTGGATTGCAGAGGACAGTCTGGGTGGCAGCGTGTGTTTTTGCAGAGGAGGTCAGTGTTATGCCGTGTCCTCCCCTTTTCTCTTGAAGCCGAAAAAGCACAGGGCGCTCTTTCAAAAAGTGCTCAGAACAGCCCTCTGGCGGTCGAAAATAGGAACTTCAGGCACTAGTAAAAGCAGCGTTAATGCAACTATAAAACCCTATCAGCACTTCCGGTGCAAAATTTCAAAGTACAAGCTTACCCGAAATAACTAGCTACAAAACGGCCGTAAAAATGCACGAAACAACGAGACAGACGTAACACTCCTTCATGGCACTATCATACAGCCAGCCGTGGTTTGACACGTTTAATGTGAGAGAGCAGCAGATACATTGGCGGTGACAGCATCAATGTATCGCCAATGTAGCTGCTGCTCTCTCACCGCAGATACAGTGTTGCTAACATCGCCAACACGTAACATTGCTGCCAACATCGCCAATGTATCTACCGCTCTCTCAAGTTAACTGTGGCAAACCACTGCTGATTGTATGATAGCGCCGTGAAGGAATGTTACGTCTTAATCGTTGTTTAACACCATTTTACGGTCGTTTTTTTATATCTAGTTATTCCGGGGTAGCTGGCATTTTGAAACTACCCACCGGAAGTGCTGATAGGCTTTTACAGTTGCATTAACGCTGCTTTTACTAGTGCCTGAAGTTCCTATGTTTCACCGCCAGAGGGTCGTTCTGAGCACTTTTAGAAAGAGCGCCCTGTGCGTTTCGGCTCACTATGGAGATTGGTATGAGAAAAATATTTGTTCCTTAACTGACTTAATAGATGCTGATGGAAACCTCTTGGATTATGGACATTTTTAGCAATAATCACAATTTTAACCCTCCAATATCAGACTTCATTAGACTACATAGAGCCCTTCCCCAATAATGTGTGCCTCTGACACAAAAATAACACGATTTACCAGACTATAGATCCACAACTGCCTTCTTTGTTAATTCACGTAACAGTTCAATTTTCTTTTGCTCACTCCTTGTCATAAATAAAATAATACTATAATATTAGTATGTGTGGATGGGTTTTCCTTTCTACCATCTCTGAAAAACCACTGCTGCATCTTTCTGCATGTTTTATTCACTAGGACAGCCATACACACGCCTGCCAACTGTCTGCCAGCCTAACAAGCACGACCACAGTATCCTTTCACAACAACCACACCTGCTGGTGTGGCCCGGGGCCAGACAAGGTGCATACACTGCTGCACACACAGTGCCACATTTAAAACATTTATGCAGTCGTCACGCCTGTACTTGGAGTGACAGGCCTGTTGCATTAGCTCGTACTGCTCTTGATATTATTTTTATTTTATATGAACAGCTGTACAGTAGTTGCACATTGTTAGTAAGAGGGGTGCATCCATACTGCCTTTCCATGGATCTTATAACTATCGGTGGAAATGTCCACGGTGAGGACATCTGTGTTACATTCAGGCTTAAGGCCAGATTCTATTCTTTATTTTCTAACCCCGACATGAAGCGCCAACATTCAATCTCTTATCCTCTTTGGTTAATCTGTAATTTTGCTACAAGCCAAAGGGTTTTTTTGTTTTTTTTCTAGAGCACATCAATCATTGTAATACATTCAGTATTAAGGATTTGTAACTTTGTGTGTTCGCTTCGCGTGACGTTTGGCTCACGGGCAGCATGAGCTTGATGCAACACACGCACCTTTCCCTGGCAACCAAAGGGGACTTTTGCTCTGCCAAGGTGAGCTCCCAGAGGAGCAGTGTGTTGTTCATGCATATGCTGGGTGGTGATGGTTAGCTGAATAGTGCAGTGTGTCCCTTTGGGATGCTGCAGGGTATAAGGCAAATAGGGGATCACCATTCTGAGTACAGCTGGAGAGAGGCTTAAACAATGTGTCACACAACGCACAAGTCGGTTTGGTTGCGCAAAGACTCTGCTCTGCTTAGTCCGGTCCCAAAAGACATGCATACATCCCTCTCTCTCTCTCTCTCTCTCTCTCTCTCTCTCTCTCTCTCTCTCTCTCTCTCTCTCTCTCTCTATATATATATATATATATAAAAAAGGATGCAGGCTACTGATGATGCTGAAGGCCGCGAAAGCATCGGCGTAACAAGGCAGACCTGTAACGGCCTAAAAGTGTGTGTGCAGCGAGGAGGGACGCTAGAGGGCGTGGTCTCCACGTGTGCGTGTAGATTGCACGGTGACGGGCTGATGGCACTCAGGTGCGCCCTGGGTACTCCGACCTTTTGTCTCTCACCTGTGTGCAGGTGCGGACATTCCTTTTTCCACTTTCCCCGTTAAAGGATGTCGTGTGTGGCTCGGTTGTGTAGGCTGAGGGCCAAAGTGTGTCTTTGTCTTTCAATAGCTCAAGTGTTCAAGGACCTCGATGAAGAGCAGCAGCACGAAAGGGACTTTGGGTGTACCAGCAACGCGGAAGAGACCAGGTTTGGCATTCACATGTGTCAGATATGTAACGCATGTCTTTATAGGCCATCGGAACAATTTGCAGCGCGCACAACACACACTCTCTCAGTATCTGCAAAGCTTAAGGACATCGAGAAATGTCTATTCGAGGGAAACAAAGGCTAACGTCGAGTTCTATGTTATGCACAGTATCTCTAAGCCTCCACACAAGCAACTACAATCATACTATCGCCTTTCATCGTCTAATAAAAAGGAGCACTATCAAGTTGTCACACACAGGACGTGGACGTACCATAATTCAATATGCGTCAACGTGGCGGGATTCTGATCAGTGCAATGCGTAAATACGGTGCGGCATAGAAAACTGTCAACGATGAACGGACACAACAAAACAAGCTCACCCAGCGCTTTTTCAGAAAGTTATTAGGAAAGAAGTCAAGTACGGGTATAAAGTGTAGAAAGAGCAAGCGAAGGGGGTGAGCGCACGCACGCAGAAAGAGAGGATTGGAATCGGATGCGGAGCATCAACAACGCTCTGGCACGCATCTATTGGTACAAACACAGAACTATGTACAACCCTGGGCGGGTTCATTATGACCACTCAAACGTCCCAAAGCAAAGCGCCGCTGCCGACCTCGCCCACGCGCAGCTCAGGCGCAGTCCAAGGTTTTTGTTTGAAACGCGTGTCATCTTTTCCAGGGCCCGTGGAGGCGCAGACGGACCCCGTCTCACTTTATACACCGGTCACATCCCGCACTCCTTCCCTGACGTCCTGGCATCAGTGATTGGGCCCCGGCAGAAGGAAAACAAGGACGGGAGGTAGGTTTTTTCCCCCTCCATTTTGCATTTACATCATTGAAGTGGCAATGTTGGGAATGAAATTGATTGTGAGGCCTTTTTCCCTTTATTTTAATCCCCCCCCCCCGGCCGAGTTCAACCTGATAATTGACATTTTGTCTTTTTCTTGATATTTGGTATTTATTCTCAGAGTACACATAAACCCCTCCTGTCCTTGTCTTGCTCTAAGGACTGGCTCTCTCACCATTCCGTCCCCTTTTCCTCTCTTGTACGTCTTATTCCCATGGTGACCGTGATTTTGATGTGTGCCAAGCCGAGGCCAAGGTCACAGCAGAGTTTGTCAGATTGTCCCTGTCCCGATCAGACAGCGCTGAGATAAACAACACAATGAATTTACAGTGTCCTCATATAAACCGTGGCACACACCAATCAGACGGACGAGCTGACTGGCCTCCACCGGGCTCGTCCAGTTGTTTAACCAACGTATATTTTCAAGTTTCCATACTCTCCACGCAAACGACGGCCACCGTGGGATAAAGATCATTTCAATTTTGGCACTCACGAGATTCTCAACACTAGCACAATATAAACGTAGTTCAAACAATATAAGTTAGTATGTCGAAGTTACGCCATCTGCCTGTCCACAAACATCACTGAAGAAGAAAAAAACCCCAAGGCAGAATGCGACGCGTTCATAAAACAGCTACATGTTAATCCTGCAACAAGTGTGGCGATCCCCAGCTCTCAACAATGATCAATTATTATATCATCACCTTCTGAAGAAAAAAAAACAACAAAAAACAACCCTTCATCAGGCATCGTCATTAAAGGCTAGTGGACTTGTTTCATTTCAGGCTATTTACAGTATAAAAAGTGACGGGCCGGAGTTGGAGAGAAATGGATGCGAGTTTGCTCATCGTAAAGCTATTAAAAAAGCAGGTGGCGAAACTTCAATAAGCCATGATTATTAAATGAATAAATAGAATTAACAAAGTGATCGCCGGTTATGACGGTGACACTTCAAATAAAATATTCACATATTGTCGGAATAACGATATAACTCCCGTCAGTAGGAGTGCATGCTTTGTTACGTCCCAAAAAAGTCAAAGCAGGCGGCTACTGCGACGATGCAAACGACGACTAACTGGCCGTGACGCACATTTTTTTGCCCACCGCAATTCACAGTCGACTCCAGGATTAGTTGCTACAAAGTTTGGGCGCAGACATTTAAAGGAGTTCCCGTCGGGATTTGACACAAACAATAAGCGGCCAAATGCCAGCAATCCCTCCCTAAGAATGCTGCAGGTCACTGACCTCAATCGATAATCGCACTGTGCAGTTGCAGACTCCCTGTGAGGAGCATAGGAACGTAACCTGAACACTGATTTTTCTTTTTTCTTTTCTTCTTCTCCTGTTTTATGTGTGCGGAGCTCCGACCCCTCAGCAGAGCCCCATGCTCGGACGTGTTCAGAGAGGAAACAATAAATTACCGTGTGCACGCGCACACATTTGGAAAGGTCTGATTCGCCACTGTCCAGAATTTCAATAGAGTATCCAGCATAGGAGGAATCCCAGCAGCACACAGGGCTGCGCTACCAAGAGGGCCACGGCACGAAATAGACCGCCTGGCCGATAGCGTGGCTGTTTGTGTGTGAGAGACAGAGTGTGTGTGTGCGCGGGTTTGTGTTTTCAGTGTGTGTCTGTGTGGGTTTTGGTGGGGGTTTGGGGGGGGGGGGGGTATTGTGAAAGAGCACGTGTAGGCGTCGGACCTCTTTTGTGTGTGTGTTTACACAGCGTCTTCCTCGGTGGGGGGCTCGGCTTTGGGTGGCTCCAGGAGCGTTTGTTGGACTGCAGAAAAAAAGGACACAATATAATATCCACGATCTTATTTCCATATGACAAGAGACATTAGGCTGTATCGGCAGGCGATGTTTTTTCTCTCCTTTATCATGTTATTGTCTAACGCCGATATTGGGCCTGTTCGGGAAATCGCTTTTTCTGTCAGTACACAAAAAGCACATGCTTCGCCTTGCGATGCCTTGTGTTGAAGACCTAAGTAATATTGTAACACAATAACAGCTTAGTCTGCGGGGCACACTCTGTGTTCAGAAGAGCTGAACAATGTGAACACGGCCTTTAAGTTCGATAGAGACAAATGAGTATGGAAAGATTATGTTTAAATTGAGTCCTTAACTAACCAACAGACAAAGAAGGACGGGGTGCTGCGATAGACACCCACGTGTGCCGGTTCCTTCCCCCCGGAGCAGCACAAAGACATGCTGTGTTCTCTGGGGCCCGAGAGACCTCGCACTCATATACACCCGCTCGGGCCGGCTGACCTGCATCTCAAACTTTGTTGTCGTTAAAACACACATTCCACGGGTGAGAACATGATCAGTGGAGGGTTCTCCTGCCAGTGGAGATATCGAGTGGCGGGGGGAGCTTCAGCGGCGGCGCGATAAGCTTTTCTTTCCGTATCCTCCGGAAAAATGGATTTGTATACCGCCACAGTGATGCGCGGGCGTGGGGGGGGAGTGTGCGGTGTGCGCGTGCCGGGGTTTTTACCTTGCGGTTCTGTCGCCACCACGGCTTCGGGGTTCTCCGCCTTCACCATGTCAGTGTTCAGGCTCTCTGTTCGAAGACAGGTGCACATTTTATGCACAGTTTATTGAAGTCTAATATCGTCCTGTTGTCAAAGGTATTTCTCCTATCCTGTTCTCTGCTGTCATTTAGAACAATCCAGTCGTCCCCCCCCCCCCACTTTGAACTACCGACGCCGCCGCCCCCCCCCCCCCCCCCCCCACTTTGAACTCCTTCTTGGGAAGGTTTAATGAAGGGAAAAAAACGTTTTGGGTGTAAATAGCAAGCGATGTACCAGAAAGGGCTTTTGGCACAACATAAATGGTCTTATTGTATATTTGACACTGATGGTCACACACCTCGAGGTCGACCGTAACGTAAAAGTCTTACGCTGAATGCCGAAGCACAGCTTCTTCTTCTGGTAGGAGATGTAACTGGTGATGGCACCCACCAGCGCCATGGAAACAGCACTGACAATCCCGGCTATGGTGCCCACCTCGGCCGTGGTCCCTGGAGACACGCAGAGAAAGAGACGACGAGCGTAAGTCGCCGATGCCTACTTGATGTACGCATCGCCGCACAGGCAGAGAGAACCCACCGGTGTTGTCGTCGTGCTGGTTGACCAGATCACTGTCGCCACCCGAGTAGCCGCCTGTGGAAACAGTAACGTGGGGTGACATTTTCTGTGGCTGCAGAGTTAGGCGTGGATCTTTTTTCTTCTTTGCACGTCTAGATTGTTTTACCTTTGCCCTTATCGGGTTTGTAGGTGTCATCTTTACCGACGTCAATCAGATCTCTGTCGGAAAAACTCCCTGTGAGAGAAGACGCGAGGAAAAACAAAATCACAGCCAGTCAAAACACTGAACCTTCGTCGGTGCAACTTTCAAATACAAGAAGCTTGGATACATACTCAAATAGTTTGTGTTATACAAACTTGGCTTATTTTGACAGCGTGCAAGTACCATGGGGCCCCCTATAAGGGGGGCTCTCACAGTGTCATTGCAATGTCTTCCACATGGCAAGACATTTAAGGGGGGTTTCAGGTTGTCGTGGCTGGGGACCAACGTAAACAGCCGTCTTTGGGGGCCCCCTTCTTGCCCGGGGCCCGAGGCAATTGCCCAGTTTGCCAAAGGTACCGGCGGAATGTATCAAGTGCTAATGGCAACGAAAGAAATGACTCCCGCCCACCTCCCTGCCCTTTGTTCTTGCCCTTGCCACCGATGTCATTGTCGGGGTCCAATGCATCGGCCAGGTTTAGATCGTCACCAGCTGTAAGGGTCAAAAGGTTAGTGATCAGTGTATGGACTTTTGAAAAAAATTACAAAAGTGGTGAATTGGACGATGAGTAAAGTGTTGGCGTAATAGTTTGTTTTGGGCCCTTCTCTCACCTGGCTTGGGTTTGGGCTTGACTGGGGCCTTGGTACCTGCGGGGACCTTTGGCGTGACCTTGGGCGGGGTTTTGGTGGTGGTGGTGCCACTGACTTTAAAATAATCCTCCAAATCCAAGTCTGCAGAGAACGTCGACAGCACAGTGTTTGAGAACCATCGGAGGAGTACCTCGTTAGTTATGCAGTCTACAGTTATTTATAACTAAAGGTGGTGAAGTCTCTTTTCATTTCAAATAATTAGTAAAAGAATGTGACCCTAATGATTGACGTCCTCCAAAGATGAAATTACATTATAGTTGAAGAACTATAAGACCCTGCTCCAGTGATCCTAAATCCAAATTAAACGTACAGGTACAGTGTAGGTACAGCTTACCTCCTCCTGCTCCTCCTGCTGGTTTTGCTGGTTTTAATGCAGGGGTTGCTGTGATAAAAGTGAGATATTTATAATATGTAATACACTGACTTCCAACCAATCGGACAAAAAAAATGCAACGTCCACAAGAATAAGTGTGTTGTGTTCAATCGTACTTACTTGGTTTACTGTCATCGTCACCCCCCAGAGCATCAGCCAGGTCCAAATCCTGAGAAAGGACTTTAGTCCAGAGAGGACAGAGGAAGCAGACATGTCTGAATCGGACACATCAAACATCTATTTGATCAGAGATGTGTGTACGTTAACGCCATTTTTGGGACCAGTTTTTCCAGCTGACACGACTGGGTCACACTGGTGCAAACCGGTGCCAAACTGGGCCCCCCGGTGAGTTAATCCCTTGTTTGTTGTCTAAACCAATGTCCGCAGATCATTGATGGGTAAAAAAACACACACATACACACACACACACACACAAAGGAGGTACAAACAAAAACTCTGCAACATTATTGACTGCCATTCTGCTGACTGTGTGGTCAAGCGGAGTCTGCATCCTGTTTTTTCTATAACATGCAGCTATAGAGACGTGCATTCATTTTCCTCTGGTTTCCACACTCACACATGCAACAACTTTGCAAATACAATTTGTTATGTCAGCTAATCCTTCCATCTCTAGTTTTCCTACATTGAGTCTGTGTATATAGAGTATTATTACTTTAGCACACACCAAAGTAAATGTTCTCAGTTTGTTCTCCCATCACTGCATCCAACACTTGGCAATCAGCTGCACAACTGCAGCAGGCCAACACTGAGCTTGTAGGGTTGGTCCCTATGTATAAACAGTCTATTAACATTTGCATTATCAACCTAGCTATCAGCCTCCATATATTTTCATGTCCACCTTTACTATATACTACTCAACTATATATATTTCTATTAGATCTACCTGGCGTATACCTGCTATGTTCAGTCTGATGACTAAACCCAGCCTCCTGGATAATGTGGCAGGTGGTTCTTAATGTAAATGTGGTTCCTGTGCAGAATCCACATTTATGTATTTTTTTTCCATTATTTGTTACAGTGTGCAATCCCTCGCCACAGCCAGAGCTTCTGCTGTTTGGCTGTTGCAGGGGCTTTTAGTGTCAATAATAATATTAGCCCTAAGATAGAGTCCTCTTTTGTTTGTGTTGGTTTGGGCAGAACCCACGGGCCTTTTCTTTTCCCTCATTGCCTTTTGAGTTTGGATTGAATGTAACCTATTTCCACCTGGTTTTGTCTTGCACCCCTTTTACCCAACCGTGCAAAAAATGGGTCGCAACAGTGATCACCTTTCAGAGAGACATCATTTCAGCATCTAATCCAGACCGTCGGGTTAAGGGAGGGCGGTGCCACATCAATCCGAACCCTGATGACTATCTTATGAAATAACCGCACCTCCCGAGGACTGTGACAGAAACAAGCCCCACTAGATTGCTATTCTTTAAATTCACCTCATAACAATAGGCGGCTGATATTGACGGATGATGAACAGACCACGGTGAGCCTGAGGCACAATGTCTGACTGCATCCCCCCCTGTGTCTCCCCGTCCCCCGTGTGCGTCTCTCTTGGGTGGACCGCGGCTCGGCCATGAATCACAGTGCGGCACAAAAGGATGTGGGAGCGTGTGCGCGTGCAGATGCGAGCCGGCGGTGGGAGGGTGGGGACAAAGCCTTACCTTCCAGCGGCAGCAGCAGCGCCAGCAGCGCGCACGCGGCCCACAGATAACGTTTAGCCATGGCTGCACGAAGCGGATCTTCTTCTTGCTGTATTTATTTTTGATTTTCCTTTTGTTTTTGAGGTCTTGATCACACGGCGGAACCTCGCTGCGGTGGCTCTGGCTGTGGCGGATACCGTTATGTGAGACAACCGCATTCGAGGCGTTACCCCCCACCCTCTCGTGAATCGATGACACGCCCACACACACGCGCGGCGCCTTCTTCTTCGCTCATCCTGCGCCTCCGCGTGCAAGCTGGCCGTCGCTGCCCCCCTCAGGTGAGATGATGCCACTACGCGGGCACAGGCGCGAGCAGCGATGTGTAGGACTGGCAATTAGTGTTTTGTGTTGTTATCTTTATGGTCAACCCTGAGATGTAAGGAGTCCTTTGATTTTAACTTAACAATATACCTCGAAAATAAGCATAAGATGGACATTTTTACTCTATAAAATAATGGCGAGAAAAACAACAACACCTGTTATAACAAGTTATGTCTTTATTTTGTTTCAAACACACTATAAGTTGTGCTTTGTCTTTCTTATGAAACTCCAGTATAAAGATGATAAATAAAATATCAATAAATGATAGCTGATAGAGTCACTTCAGGTATCAAAGTACATTTTTGCTGGTTAGTTTCACTCTGCCATTATGTTTGCTGCTGCTGCTGCTGCTGCTGCTGCTGCTGCTGCTGCTGCTGCTGCGGCGGCGGCGGCTCCAGCATCACTTCACAGGTCCGTCCCAGTTCTCCCAGCTTTACCTTGGCGTACTCAGCTCTATTCAGCGCCATTTGACAGTCCTTCCTTGCTGAATATGTGGAACCTTCATGAGGTTGACCGGTCGCTACCTAGTGGGGGAAAAAAACAGGATAACTACCTTTATTATTCAAATAATAATGATGCACCTTGACTGAGTGCATTTTTTGGGGAATTTGTTTGAGCTGCCGTCTGGTGGAAGCTTAACCCACAAGTTATTATATGTGATCTTATATGTTATGTTATTTTATCATTTTTTCGTAGAAAAATAATGCTTAGCGAATATGAATAATGTGTGTTTGACCTGTGTCAGGTAGCGGATCTGGCCGCTCAGTTCATTCTCCACCCGGTTGACAGAACTCTGGAACTGGACCAGCTGTCTATCCAGGAGGCTGGCGTTATGTTTGTCTTTGGACAGTTCCAGAACCACGTTACCTGCAAGGGTAAGACAACAACAGCAACATAGTGCATTGGTGTAGGATCCGATGCAACAGAACTGTGTTCAAAAAAAACAAACGAGACACAGCCTCTTTCCCACTGCCGAGCGTATATAGCATCCTTACCAGCACACTGCAGGATCATCGCTATCTCCTTCTCCACCTCCTCCAGCGCCCGGAGCCTCTCATTAGCCATTGCTGGTTGCACTTCACCGTAACACACACCGTAGACTGGGCTCAACCCACATAAACCTGACTAACTCCTGGCAATCATGCGAGACTCGGGGCACGAAAGTTCTGCACCTGAAACCGAACGACAACAAAGAGGTAGCGGAAATGACGTCCAGAATGCCGCAGTCGCACTTTTGTGACGTCAGCTCAGCGGACAGGCGAAGATGGCGACTTCGGCTTGGCTGCATGGCCCTACCGCTATGCGGCTAACTGAGGGCCTGGTGTCGGTCCTGAAGGAGCACCGTCCAGAGTACTTACCTGCGCTGTTGGCCAGCTACAGGGAGCACGGCGCGTTCCATTCACAGGTAGATGCGGCGTCGCAGAAGCGCGTTAGCTAGGCCGAGCCAGTAGTCCATGCTAACATGCTGTCGCTGTTAGCACGGAGCTGCAGCCGTTCCAAGCTTTGTTGTGCACAAACAGTGGTGACATCTGGAGCTAAGGTGGCACCGTGGTTGCGTGTGTGCCGAAGGGGTGTTCATTGTGCTTTTTTACACATCATCGATGGTTAAAACGCGTGTTTTCCTCCACAGGGAGCCGGCGCCGCCGGAGGTCTCGTGGGCTTTAGCAATGCCAAACTGGGCTCGAGCAAAACAAGGTGAGACCCAAACGTGTTACACCTGTCACTGCATTTTAATCGTGACCAAGCTTCCGGCACTACTGACCGTTGTTATTGTGTTATACAGCGGATGCTTCTGAGCGTGTCACCAAAGATGCAATGACTTTGTTGACCACTACATACACTGTGAAGTTAAAAAGACAGAAAGTTTGCATCACAAACCACCCGATTAGACAAAACGAGCATGCATGTAAACAGATATTCAATGACAGGGCTGAGGCTGGGATCCTGCAGTTGCACTGGGTTTATGTGACCAATGAGAGGAGGGATTGAGTTTGTGGACAGAGGCAGCATCTCTGGATCTGCTGTGTCTTGTGTGATTGTGTGGTCAGGTTCGAGGGGCTCTGCCTTCTCTCCATGCTGGTGAAAGACAGCTCCAGTGATGTGTTTGAGCAACATTGCCTTTCCTGGCTGCGTTCCGTGCAGCAGGTTATACAGGTACGGCGTGCACACACACACGCGCACAAACAAACACGCTTGTTTATTGTATAATTGTACCTCACTCTCACCCTCACTCTGATTTCTCCTCCCTCCGCGTCTTTTCGTCTGTGGGTGCTTTATAGTCTCAGGCTCCGGTTCAAACCATCCAGCTAGCAGTGAGCATTCTGAAGGATTTACTACAGTACTCATCCCAGTTAGCAGAGCTTGCCAGGGAGGTTGGTCTCAACTCCATCCTGGGCATCCTGACGTCTCTGCTGGGCCTCAAGACGGAGGTAAGAGAACATGGCTCTAGGAGCCAGTGGACCGTTCAGGTTAGGGGCCACATAATCATGAGTAAAAGCAGCACAGAAGACACCACAAAACATTTCACCAAACAATCACCATATAACTGCAAAGTTGTGTGTGGAGTTAGGACTGATTACAGATATTTTGGGCATTTGTGTGTTTACAAATATTAATCTTAAATAATCTGCATATTGAGCTCCATTTTTCCCTTTTCTTCTTGTGCCCTCAGTGTGAGCTGGCGGCCATGGAAGGGATGACAGCCTGTATGGCCTACTACCCCAGAGCCTGTGGATCCCTGCGGGTAAGATTAAAAATTGACAGAATAGACTGGAGTTGCATTTTTTTTCATGTTCAAAAGAAAAACATGAGCTGTCTATTTTTCGTTTAGGACAAACTGGGAGCCTATTTTCTTTCCAAAATGGAAAATACAAACAAGAAAACCCAAGAGGTTTGTTTTTTCCCCCTGTCTTTAATTATACTGTATGTAATGATTTATGTACAGTGTTTTACATTTTTTTCGTGTTTGTTCAGTCTTCCACGCAAACCCAATTGAGTCAAGCTGTGTTTTGCACAACTTCTAACTTCTTTAGTTTTTTGACCCCATGTGTCGCCGTTCCTGTTAGATGGCTTGCCAGTGTTATGGTCGCTTGCCCTGTCTGGGAGGTCTGGTGGACAGAGGGGTGAGTGCTGGCAGAGCGGACGGCTGGACCAATCAGATCCACTGCCTACTGGCTTCAGCCAATGGCCTACTGACTCAGATCTACCAAGGTTCAGAAACAGGTACACTTTCATCAGTGATGATTCAATTTCTCTATAGAGAAGAGTGTCGTGTTCATGTGTGTTGTGCTTCGATGATGCCGTTTGCTTTGACAGATGGAACAGTTCAATATGAAGGTCCGGGTGTGGAGCTCGCATTTATTCATCTCGACCAATCAGATCCCCTGCTGCTGTTGCAGCTCCAGCACAGATACACAGCTGCGTGCCTGGCACTCAAACACACACTCAGGTACTACACACAATCACACACTAGCTACAACATATACAATGACTACATTATAACACTATAGTATTTAATTACATAATAATATGTGCAATTTAAATTTATAGTTTCTATAACTGATTTTGAGCTAATCTATAATAAATGGAATTGAACGCCGGTGACTCTACAATTGTGATGTGTTACCTCAGTCTTTTCTCTAAAAATCAATGTTGTGTTAGTTTTGTGTTTCTTGAGTTCATTGTATTCTCCTCTTGTGTACTTCAGGGTGGATCCGGCCTCTGCTGTCCGTCTGCCTGTCAGACCGATACTTAACCTGGTGTGCCGTGCCCTTGCCGTCAGCTCCAAGAGCATAGTATGCATGCACACACACACTCGCAAGCACTAACACATGGCAAAGTGTTACTTATAAATCTAACGTATTTCATTTGTATTGTATGTGTGTGTCAGAATTTAACGGGAGATGGAAGTGTGAGGCTGCTGGTCCTGCCCATCATACACACCAACACACTGGAGGTCCTTTCGGCTCTTATCACAGCGTGGGTACACACACACTCACTTATAAACACAGGGCCTGACTCTGACAATTGAGGTTTTTGTCACTTAGGATTTTTTTTTAAATCACACGTGTATGTCCGGTTTCCCAGGTTAATCCTTTGGAAGATACCAGCAGTGCTGTGAAGGTGATTGCAGTGTTAACGGAAACAGTGATATTGATATGTGTGCCTTGTTGTCTGTGCTGTGTGTATTACAGTGTGCGTCGTGGATTGGTTCAATACACCGCAGTACTTCAGAGGCTGTTTTCTCAAACTCTGTCTGCCTGGACGCCTGTGCATGAAGCCAGTCTGGGACAGCAGAGATCCTACAGGTAACTGCAGAGCGACAGCGCACTTTCTCCTTTAGACCCACTTCAAGTTTAAGTCAGCAGAGAAAAAAAATAATTAAATTAACTAATTAAAAAATGAGTGTGTGATATTGTCAGAAGATAATCTGTACTCCTAAGGCATCGTATAGGAGGGGATATTATTGTGGACAGTTTTGGGAGATTGACAACGTCTGATATGATCTGGATATATCAGTCTGTGTGGGTGTTAATCCATTCTTCTCCATTCCGCAGCTCAGTGCGGGTATTGGTGTACAGAACCTTAGAGCTCTGGGTCCAGGTGGCAGGAGCCTCTTCGGGCATTCTTCAGGGAAGCCCCGGCCATTCAGAGCTCCTGTTTAGCCACCTGCTCGGTGAAATCACACCCGGGGCGGACTCTGTCAAGGTGAGTGAGGAAATGTTCCTTTTTAAGGAAAGGCAAAACAAAATCTAGACTAGCAAGCGAGCAGCCAACTACTTGTCGTATGTCAATGCAGCCGCATCCAAGTCTCTCTGATTTGTCTTTCAGCTCCGGGCAGGCCTGTCCGCTGATGTGGTCCCTGGTGGGAAACCAGGCCCGCGGAGGACGAAGCCATTGGTCATAGCTGATGCAGGCGGGCCGTCCCTCCAGAGGAAAGGTGACAATTTGGCCAATCAGGACACCTGCCTGTCAGCCCTCAGAGGTGAGACGCTGCTCCAAGTTTGGATACGCCTTTTGGAACTGTTGCTTTGTAATCTCGGTGTCAACACGCAGCTGTTTTCTTCCTCACAGCGCTGAGACAAATCATGCTGACAAGTGGTACGCTGCTGAAGGACGATGCACACAAGGTAAATGGAGGTGACCCAATACAGCATTTGATGTCTGCAAACGTGGCCTCCTTTAGCAACTGATACAGTTTTCTTTGTAGAATTTCTGTAGCAGAATGAACCCCTCTTTGCCAGTAGAAACTAGTCACCTAATGTTTTCTCCGGTGTGCATGGCTTTTTCCTCACAGCGTCTTCACGATGTGGTGCTGCCGCTGTGCGTGCGCCTGCAGCAGCAACAGTCCAGCAGCAACATTGCATGTGAATCAGCAGGGGGCGCCAGTGGGCAATACAGCAGTGCCCTCCCTCGACTTGAGCTATACAGGTACCGCCATCACCCACATGCCTTCAGATTGAGCAAATATGCTTTAAATATCGGTCGGTTGTCTTATTTGTTGTTGCAAAGATTGTATAAATAAAGACTGTGTGGGCTTTCAGGTTATTGCTTGCTGTGGTCCTGGTCCCATCACCATGTTGGCCTCCACCGTTGACCTGTGCTGTATCCATCCTCAGCAACGGGCGCACCGATCGCAATCTTAAGGTGAAAAGTACTGCATGGAGATGCTGCCAACATATTTGTAGGAATATTAATAACAAGGTTTTTTATATACCAGAACACCGCATAGTGGTTTAAAAAAGTATTTAAACTGCCTACAATAATCCCAGCAGCAGTCAGTCATGATCGTTTACTGGAACAAAATGTAAACTGTGAACCAACGTGAAGAACACAACAACAGGTCATTTACCTAACTTAATATTTTGCTTTTTCAGGTCTCTACATTTTGTGCTGAAGCTCTGACCATCTGTAACTCCATGCTCCATCCCCGTACTCCCTCCATTGCCCTCCCCTTACCGCCTCTCACCCTGAAACCCACCCCTGCCGCGCCTGTTCTCCAGTCCTCCCAGGGACCTACGCCTGGACTCGCTTTACCAACTCTTTTAGGCGGCACGGCGCCCGGTCCGCCCTTCCCCATGCGCCAATCCCTCAGCCTTGGCCTCACCTCCCTGCTGGGTTCCCTTGAGAACCACCTCTCCCAGGTCAGGGATCAGGGTCAGTCCTCCGCCCAAGGAGACATGATCCTATCCCCGCACGCTCACCACTTGCCAGACCAGCCCGGGCTCGGGCTCCCAGAAGGGCAGAGACCTGTGTTTGTCCGTTATGAGAAAGAAGAAGCGGAGGATGTGGAGATCTCTCTGGCCAGTGACTCCGATGACAGCGTGGTCATTGTTCCTCCAGGGATGCTCAACATGGAAAACCAGCAGGACGACACGACAGTGGCGACAAACTCCCAGAACATGTCTTCTGCTGCACCAGGGGTCACCACAGTCACGCTACCAGGAGGCGAGTGTGTCACCATGGTACCCACCACAGCGGCGCCAGCCACAATTGATGGAGTCTCACTTTCCAACAACCTGGCCACCTCCTCTCCTCTCCTCACCACTTCCACCACCCCCGTTAACTCCTTCCCTCCTTCTAGCACATCAGTGGTTTCCCTGGTCCCACCTCTGAACTCCAACACTCTCACAGCTCCACCTGGCAGCTTGGGGGACTCGATGCCTGGCCGACCTCAGCTCCAGCAGATGCTGATGCAGCCCTCCTCAGTAGGTCAGCCCAGCCCAATGGGTCTACCGCTCCAGATACACCAGCTGCAGAATCAGCTGGGTCAGCAGGGACGCCACCTCCACCAGCACGCACCGCCATCTGCCAGTAACGAAGATTCGGCCGTCATCAACATCAACAGCACCGATGATGAGGAGGAAGAGGACGACATAGAGGATGATGAGGAGCTGGAAGATGAAGAGGAAGGGATGGATGAGGAGGACGAGGATGAGGAAGTGAGTGATTTTGCTGAGGAGGAGTTTTATGATGGAGAGGAGTACGAGGACTATGATGAAGAAGAGGGGGAAGAGTTGGACGAAGAGGAGGAGGAGGATGGAGGCATACCTCCACTGGAGGGCGCTGAAGACAAGTCGGATGATGTGGGGATGGAAGCGGGGAAGGTGCTCCAAGCAGCAGTGGATGAAGGTGGGATTGCCGGATTCAGTTTGGAGGGAGACGAAGAAGGGGGCATAGAGGAGATCCCGTCCAACAGAGTGCTATTTGGAGAAGACAGGATGAAGATGCAGGAGGTGGAGAGCATCGGAGTCCTGGAGGAGGCGCGAGGGGTCGAGGAGGATGAGAGCGAAAGCATGGATGACCCCACGATGCCGCAGATACTGTGTGTCACCGGAGGAGCGTTGGAAGAGAGGGAGGAGACGGAGGAGAAGGAAGGCGGAGCTGGTGGAGGAGGAGTTGTGGTGCAGGCTGTGGCGAGTACGTGGGAGCAAGGTGCCAGTGCGGTCGAGCCGACGGCCTCCTCAGAAGAGAGCACAGCCAATCAAAATCCGCAGGTATTTACCACAGTTTTGTTGCCCTGCTGTCTCTGCCAGTGTGAAGTCCCCAAAAATGTACCTCACCTGGCTGCAACAGCAAAAAACTGCTTTCTAAAGTTCATAAAAACTTCATGTTGTAATTTCTGTGCACCACAGCCCCCCCTCCCCGCCACCCATTTATCCAAATAACTGTACAGTGTGTACCTGATTTCCATGACCCAGTTATCACACTGAACAGTGCATCCTAGAATACATCTGTATTTGCATAAGAGATAAGATCATTCTTTTATTGTCACACAGTGGGGACACTTGCGGCGTTACAGCAGCAGAGCAACAGTACAGCCACAGATAGAAAAAGACACAGAATAAAATAAACTATGGCCGTACAAAAAGTAAGGCAAAACAGTCCAGTACATACGTGTAGCTCTCCGCTTTCATTTGCATAATGCGTTGCTGTTGGCGGTTGAGTGTAATGTCACTGCCTGACCCTTGTGTGGTAACAAAAGAGGCAACTATCACACAAGGTCGGGGCAGAGGACTGTCAGTGATGTAAACCTGGTAATACTCGAGAAAGGTTTCAAAACATTACGAAAAAATGTTGTCAGGCCTTCGAATGTGTCAATTGACAGGGAAACTCTGCAGGGCATGCTTCTCGTATCAGGTTGTAGTCTAATGCTCTGGATTCCGGATTAAAAACTATTTGAAAGAAGTAATTGCCTCCTACTTTCCCGAATCTATTTAACACAGTACCGAGTATGTCTATGCCGTTATGCCTTATCCAAGTACGTTCCACTAATTTGATATTTGAATTTCCTGTTTTCACTGTTTGAACACTCCCTCTTTTTCTTTTTGACCTCAGCAGGAGTCGAGGGCTGAACCAGCACCGGCCGACAGCCAGCCATGCCGCCATCAGGAGGAACAACTAGCCAGTCCTCCAGAAGGAGAGCCAGCAGCTGCGGAGCCTGAAACCTCGACGGGCGTGAGTTCTAAAGAGCAAGAGGAGACGCATGAGAAGAGGGACATCGATGCGGAAACGGAGCAGCAGGGGGCAGAGGCAGGAGGAGGAGCGAGTGATGGAGAGGAGGCCAAAGGAGTGAAGAGGAAGAGAGAAGACGTGCACGTGGAGGAGGAGGCGGAACAAAGCCCCGAAAAGAAAAAGGTAACAAAAAAAAACACACATTCTTATGAAACGTTTTTCCGTTATTCAGATCCATGCTCAAAAATGTTTAGGTGTTTAGGTTGCACAGAAAATCCGTTTATTTTAATACATTTGGCAAACAAATAAAATCGGTGCCAACATTCCTCAAGCAGGAAAAGTAAGCAGAGCAACGTGTTTGAGCAGTTGTCCATCTGTCTGTCCGTCCCCGCAGGTCGACGACGAAGCCATGGCCTCCATGCTGGCCGATTTTGTCGCCTGTCCGCCCGACGACGAAGACGGCGCCTCCGGATCGAACCGCGCGTAAACATTAACCGACCTCGAAACTGTAATATAATTGAAGTCGCCGTCGATACCGCCAAGATACTGTATTGTTGACATTTTTCCGAGATCGACATTCCTCATAAATCAGGTCCCTTCTAATCGTCGCCTTCAGTCAATCATTCTTCGGTGTGTGCACATCAAACGGGTAGAATGGGGCCTCCAGGTTTCTTCCTTTCAGCAACGTTCCATCTACTCTGTGTGGGCTATGAGCATATTTTTGGACGCAAGACTCTTTACTTTATCCAAACACCCAGCTCGTAATCGGCACAAACTGGTTTTACCCTTGCTAAAAAAAAACACGCGCATTTTTACATTTTCAAACACAGCTGCCCGGCACGGCTGTTTTGTGTTACCCTTTGTTCTTGTGTACGGTACATATTATTCACAGTGAATTTTGTTTTTTCTCAGATTCATATGTACCATTTGTTGCTTTATGTTTTGGCATCATGCGTCGTATGCTTTGCTTAAAAAAAAAAAAAAAAGTAAAGAAAATAAGATTTAAATACTACACCCCATGCTCTCTTGCATTTTGTTAAGTGTAGTGGGGTTTTTTTTCCCTGTTTTCTCCCCCGCCGAGGGTTGGTTTACCCTATTTAACAGTGAGCTCTGGCCAGGATTTTTGGGAAAGCACTTGTGGAACCTGAAATCTTGAGGAAGATGTCTGAAACCAAAACTTTCTCTTTTTTTTGAGATTTCAACTTGCATGGCCGGTACTCTTGCACGAAACACCTCAGGAAATGATGCAATCTTTTTCCAAGAGCAACCAAATGTCTCAATTATCTGCAATTTACTTAAATTCCGCATCTGCGAGCATCTAACTGCATTTCTTTCATGCATAGTGTCTTCCGTGCTATTTGACTTAAATGATTTCACCCAGATGCTCTTTACATAAAACGGCTTACTGAGGTAAACAACTCAGTCCCTTTCCTTCGCAGACTTGCTCTTGAGAAAAAAAAATATTTATCTGTCAGTTTTGTGGAAAAACCGGACCTTATGTGCAGCTGTTTTGTGGGGGCAGGCTGATGAGGAGATGAAGCTCAGCTTTGTGAGAGAAACGACCTGTTACACGCTGGTGGGGTTATCTGCTGTCATCTGACACTCTGGATTGCAGATTTATTCTCCACCTTCCTTTTGTGCTTGTGGGTGCGTGTTACGGTGCATGCAGGGGTGAGTGAGAGAGGGAGGGGGTTGCTGACTGAGGGAAGTGTCGGAGCGAAACAGAGGAATTTAGATTGAGGGAGTGATTGTACTACTAGAGAGACTCGCCTGACAGACGCACACTGTGGAACACACAGCAGACGCCAGTGAGGAGAAAAAACACACGGTGCGCAAAGGTGAGGTGTTTCGCGATGACTATTCACTCTGTATTAGATAGTAATGCACGTTGCTGCACAGCAACTGTTGCGTGGATTTCTTTTTGTCAAAAAACAATGGCTAAAATGTATCATTTTTGATCT